>CAJNDV010003562.1:0-10642 GCA_905221635.1 Symbiodinium sp. CCMP2456
TAGGGTTTGGGGCTTTTGGGGCTTTTGGGGTTTAGGGTTTAGGGTTTAGGGTTTAGGGTTTAGGGTTTTGGGGTTTAGGGTTTAGGGTTTAGGGTTTAGGGTTTAGGGTTTAGGGCTTTGGGGCTTTTGGGGCTTTAGGGCTTTTGGGGTTGTAGGTATTTTCGGTTTAAAGTTGAGGGTTTAGGTTTAGGGGCTTTTGGGGGTTCGGGGTTTAGGGCCTTAAAGGGGACCCTCTGATAGAACCCTACCCTTTAATGGACGTACCGTCTCAGGGTTTCGGGTTTAGGACGGACTCAGCCTTTACCCCTGAAGACCAGCACCTAAACCCTAAATTCTAAACCTAAACCCCAATTTCTCTAAACACTACACCCTAACCCTAAACCAGTTGGAACTGGGCCAGGCGGTACACAGAGAAGCACGGTTTAGGGCTTGGGGCCTAGGGCTTAGTGGGTTTAGGGTTTAGAGTTTAAGGTTTAGGGTTTAGTTTAGGGTACTTACATCCTTCCGGCTAGGTCACTGTTCTTACAACCTGTACAACACACCTTTCGAGAGCACCAACACAGCCCAACGTAAGCTCCTTCAGCCTTTAAGTAGAAGCCCTCAAGACTCAAAGCCCGCGTAATGGCCCTCTACAAAACTTCTTGCACCCTTTTCATTCCAAAGACCTTAGAAAAAGTTGAACGGCTATAGATGCCTCATAACACTTGAAGGCCAATGAAACCTACAGCTACCTGTTAATGCTCCTTGGCCGGCGCAAAAACCCGAACACACTGAAACCCTTGAAGGCTTAAAATCACAACCACCCTGCAAACAACAAAACTAAAACCCTAAACCCTAAATCCCCAACTCTAAGCCCTACACCCAAACCCCTAAACCCTAAACTCTAAACCCTAAACTCAAAGCCTTAAACCCTAAACTCAAAGCCTTAAGCCCTAAACTCTAAACCCCAAACCCTAAACCCTAAACTCTAAACCCTAAACCCTAAGCCCTAAGCCCTAAACCCTAAACCCGAAACTTCCACTGCCTGGTTCAGCCGCAAGGAGTCCATCAGAGCGTAGACCTCCCGGGCTCTTCAGGGTTTCGGGTTTAGGGTTTAGGGTTTAGGGGTTCGGGTTTAGGGTTTAGGGTTTAAGGCTTAGGGGTTTAGGGTTGAGGGGTTTGGGTTTAGGGTTTAGGGTTTAGGGTTCAGGGTTTAGGGAGCAGGGTCCAGGGTTCAGGGTTCTCTAAGATTCCCCTGGTTTCGGGCTTTCGGGCCCTCTAAAGGGTTCCATCGCTCTACAAGACATCCAGGGGAGTGTAGGGGTTTAGGGTCCACGTAAAGATTCTAGAGCTCTACAGGGGAACTAGGGAGTTTAGGGGTTTAGAGCTTTAGGTTTGAGGGCTACAAGGGATCTGGAGGAGTTTAGGACTAGGGGCCCAGAGTTCCTAGACCCTAAACCCTAAACCCTAAACCCTAAAACCTAGACCCTGGACCCTAAACCCTCAGCCCTAAACCCTAAACCCTAAACCCTAAACCCTAAACCCTAAACCCTAAACCCTAAACCCTAAACTCTAAACCCTAAACCCTCAGCCCTAAACCCTGAAACCCTTTGGGGATAGAGGGCTTCAGGAGCTGATGTTCTTTGAAGGGATTTAGGGCTTTAGGCGTTCAGGGGTTGAGGATATATAGGGCTTTAGGGCTTTAGGGGTTTAGGGGCTTAGGGGTTTCGGGGTTGGGGTTTAGGGTTTAGGGTTTAGGGCTTTCGGCGTTTAAGGGTTTAGGGCTTTAGGGGTTTAGGGGCTTAGGGGCTTTAGGCGTTTAGGGCTTTAGGGGTTTCGGGGTTAGGGTTTAGGGCTTTCGGCGTTTTAGGGTTTAGGGCTTTAGGGCTTTAGGGCTTTAGGGGTTTCGGGGTTAGGGTTTAGGGTTTAGGGCTTTAGGGGCTTAGCAGGTTCGGGGTTTAGGGGCTTCGGGGGTAGGGTTTAGGGCTTTGGGGGTTTAGGGGTTTAGGGTTGCTCATTTGACTGAGTAAGGCACTTGTATCCTTGCCTGCTAGGTCACATGATCCTGCAAAGTAAGGAGTCCGAAGCAACAAAGAATCTTATGTAGCAGTCTAGACGTCTTGACAGAGGTCTAGAGCGGTTTATGGGGCATCTAGGGGTTTTGTCCGTCCTAGATGCTTTTTTGCAGGGTCGTAAAGGGTTTAATGTAAAGGCCGCTGCCATTGGACTAAGGTTTGGAGGAGTTTTGTGCTATACATAAGGTTTGGAGGAGTTCTGTGCTATACACATGTGGGAGTTTCCGGAAATAAGCGGTACCTTCTTCTAGTGTCCTCACAAAAAGGATCCTACTATGTAGGGTACTGTACTAGAGTCCACTATTTTCGGAAACCCCCGATGTTACGGAAACCGAGGGAAGATTACGACTGATGGCTGAGGACCCAAACTCCAAACCCCAAGCCCCTAAACCCTAAACCCTAAACCCTAAGCCCTAAACCCTAAACCCTAAACCCTAAACCCCAAACCCCTCTTCAGGGTTTATGTTCACGGCTCCGGCTGACGACCCCGGCAAGGGAAGACCCCGAAAGTCTTAACCCCTGGCCTTGTCGGCCGTCTCCCGACACCTTCGCAGGGGTTTGGGGCTTAGGTTTTTTTGGGGTTTAGGGTTTAGGGCTGAGGGCTTCGGAGGGCTTAGGGTTTAGGGTTTAGGGCTGAGGGCTTAGGGCTTAGGGTTTAGGACTTAGGGGCTCCCCCTCTCTCTCCCTCTTTTTCTCGGAACAGCCAACCATCCCACTTGGGCATGCAGTAGATTTCGACTTTGGGGTGCGGTGACTAGTGTAGTGGCTTTGTCGAAACAGATGGGTCGCACCTTTATTTGATCCACCAGAGCATGGTTCTCTAAATTAGGGTCCCTTTTAGGATCCCTTTTATAAGGGTGCCGTACTATATTGGGGACCTAAAAAGGGATCCCTATTTTAGAGAACTACCCCGAATGGTTCTAAGCTTTGTCGCCTGCAGATTTCGGCTTGAACTAACGAGCCTCACGACCCCACGACTGGTTCCCTGTTGGGGCTATTAAAAATGATCATGTTGAATCCTTATTGGGTTTTATTATAACAAAAATGTAAAATTGTGTCCAACAAGGACCCAGACGATAGGACCAAGGTTTTGTTGCAGAGCGAAAGTCATGGGCTCTTAGGCGCTTCGGGGCCAGTATAGGAGCTTAGCGTGGGGTTTCGGAGTGGCTGATAGCAAAATTGTGTAGGGACTATCTACTAAATCCTACACCCTAAACCCCTAAACCCTAAACCCCTAAACCCCTAAACCCCTAAACCCCTAAACCCTAAACCCTAATTGAGGGCTCAAGTTTCTCGGGTTAAGGGTTCAAGGAGCTGGGCTTCAGAGCTTAGCGCTTTGGGGTATGCCCTACCCCCTGCTGCCCAGAGACTCCAATATTCCCTAATTAAGGAATATTCCTTAAATTATAGTAGGATCCTTAATATGATTTACCCTAAACCCTAAACCCTAAACCCTAAACCCTAAACCCTAAACCCTAAACCCTATATTGATTAATTTAGGGATATTGGAGTCTCTGGCTGTGCTCCGGTGCCTATCTGCAGTGGTTCTGTTCTCGTCCTGCAGCTGCTCGTTGGCACCTGAGTCCCCCCAGCCCCAAACGGTTTAGGCTTTAGGGTCTAGTGTTTAGGGTTTAGGGTTTAGGGTTTAGGGTGGGTTTAGGGTTTAGGGTTTAGGGTTTAGGGTTTAGGGTCTAGTGTTTAGGGATGGGACCCAGCTTTCTTGTGGGACTTTCGAGTTTAGAATCTGCTCCGCCAAGTGCTGTATCACCCTCGCACGATCATCTCCTCATGCATACCCTGCAACCTTCACAAGCTTGCAGCCCGAAACCCTAAACCCTAGACACTAAACCCTGAACCCGAAACCCTAAACCCCATACCCAAAGCCCTGAGCCATAAACCCTATACCCAAAGTCCTGAACCCTAAACCCTAAACCCCTAAACCCTGAACCCTGAACCCTGAACCATAAACCGCTAAACCCTAAACCCTAAACCCCTAAACCCTAAACCCTAAACCCTAAACCGTATTATTCCGTCGCGTGCTTCCCGGGCCCCGGACGCTCGGCGGTGCTCAGCGCCTTTTTCAGAGTGTCCACCTGAACCTGCAAAAGATTAGGGGGGTAGATTACTTGGAAGTTCATGGGTAGTTGAAAGTGGAGTTAGAAGTAAGCAAACTATAATTATAACCCATATTAGGGGACTTATAACCCTACTTATAACTACCCATGAATCTTCAAGTAGGTTATAGTAGAGCTATGTGCGGACGACAAGCATGCACAGTTCTTCATGATTCCCTCAACCTGCAACTCGGATGATGACTGCGCCCAAACCTTAAAGCGGGAATCTGAGCATAGGGTTTAGAGTTTAGGGTTTAGGGTTTAGGGTTCGGAGCCCATCAGGTTGGCATGATAGCAAAAATACAGAAGAAACAATGGCAAAATCGCTTTAAAAGCAGTTGGAACTGTGACGACAACAACAACTTTAGGGTTTAGGGTTGGGGTTTAGGGTTTAGGGCTTAGGGTTTACTACAACTACAACAGCAGCAGCAGCGGCGGCAGCCGTGATTAAGAATGAGAGTGCCAATCAGCACGAGTAGTAACAACATAGATGCGCGTGTAACTGCAAGAAGCAACATGTTGTGTAAGCACAACAGAAGCAATGATGACAGCATCAACCCTAAACCCTAAACCCTAAACCCTAAACCCAAAACCGTAGATCTAATCGCTGAAATGCGGGCCTCAAGGGATGGCAATAGTGGTGATAGTCATAACAGTACTGAGAAAGGTTTAGGGTTTAGGCTTTAGGGTTTAGGGTTTAGGGTTTAGTAGCTCTGAGTCATCATAACCTTAGTACTGAGAGTGTTTTGATAACGAGGCACAAACCACGAAGCACGAGACAAAATGGAAGTACATCAAAAGTTATACGGATAGCACTGGTGCTTTAAACAGAACAAGAGCATACCAATCATAACAACACTACAAAGGAATATTTACAGCAATAAGAACCATCGCAGTAATGTTACCAAAAACAAAGCCCAAAAACTTTAACCCACAACATACTACTATAATACTACTACATTAATATTCGGGTACGATCGTAGTACTACTAGTAAACATAGTAGTAGTAACAATGATACTGTTGATGATATAAATCCTGCATTACCTCAAGGACCCTAAACTATGGGAATTATGGTATATTCCTTATTATGGGTAATGCAGGATTTATATCATCACTAAACCCTAAACCCTACACCCTAAACCCTAAACCCTGAACCCTAAACCCTAAACCCTAAACCCTAAACCCTACACCCTAAACCCTAAACCCTGAACCCCTAGAAACCCTGAACCCTAAACCCAAGCCGCAAGGAGCCCTGCTGTTTTTCGCACCTCCAGAGACTCGATGGTCATCTCCAGTTGGCTTCGAGCGCGCTCGAACCTCGGTCCGCCGCAGCGTCCGGAGAATGTTGGGCTTTGGGTTTAGGGGCCTGGGGCTTCTGTGGGTTTAGGGTTTAGGGGCTTAGGGCTTCTGGGGGTTTAGGGTTTAGGGGCCTAGGGCTTCTGGGGGTTTAGGGTTTAGAGTTTAGAGGCCTAGGGCTTCTGGGGGTTTAGGGTTTAGGGTGTTGGGTTGAGGGGCTTAGGGCTTCTGTTGGTTTAGGGTTTAGGGTGTTGGGTTTACTTCGGGGGGTTTAGGGTTTAGGGTGTTGGGTTGAGGGGCTTACGGCTTCTGGGGCTTAGGGTTTAAGGGTTTGCGGGTTTGAGGTTTAGGGTTTAGGGGTTTGGGGTCTAGGGTTCAGGGTTAAGGGGCTTAGGGGTTCAGGGTTTCGGGTTTAGGGGCTTCTAGGGCTTTAGGGTTTTTAGGGTACAAGGGGTCTAGGTTGTTCAGGGTTTTTAGGGTTTTTAGGGTTTTTAGGGTTTTTAGGGTTTTTAGGGGGTTTAGGGTTTAAGAGGTTCAGGGTATAGGGGTTTAGGGCTTCTAGGGTTTATGGTTTTGGGTTTAGGGCTTTAGGGGCTTGGAGTTTCGGGTTGAGGGTGTATGGTCTATCGCACTGAAGAAAGCCAAAGATTCTGGAAGGGTGTTCTTTCGGGGTTTGTAAGGCTTTCTGGGGCCCTTTTAGGTGTAAAAAGGGTTCACCGGATTCTTATACAGGTTTGACAGGTGGGTGAACATAAAGGTTGATCAATGATTGATCAAGGTTTAAGTTAGGTGTTTTTGGAACCCTCGGTGCTAAACTGGTGCACCCCGGAGGCGCGGCAATTGTTTGGAGCTTGCGGCAATTGTTGCGACAATTGCTTGATTGTCAAAACAATTGTTGCGACAGTTGTTCGACTGTCGAAACATTTTTTGCGACAATTCTTTGATCGCCAAAACATCTGTTACGACATTTGTTAGACTCTTGCATCAATTGTTGCAGCGAAACAAGTAACATAAAATAGAGAATGTAGAGCAGGTTTAAAGTAGAGAAACCATGGTTTAAACACATTTAAAGTAACGAAAACTTATCGGCGCAATTGTTTCAACAAGTGTCGAAACAACTGTCGAAACAATTGCCGCAAGAATGGAGCAATTGCCGCAACAATTGTCTCAAGAATTGAGCAACTTCCGAAGCAATTGCCGCAAAAAGCGACAGTGAACTATTCAGAAACCACCCCAAGCAATTAAACAATTAATATTTGTACCCGATTTAGGAACTTGGGGACGGGGGTTCTAAAAACACCTAAGGTTTAAGGTCGTAAAGCGGTTTAGGGTTTAGGGTTTAGGGTTTAGGGTTTAGGGTTTAGGGCTTGCATGGGTTTCTTGGGGTAGTACAGCGAGCTACCACTTCAACACTTTCACTAGAATTCGCCTAAGATGGAAGCCCAACTTGCTTAGCAAGCACATTGACTGCCACTATAACAATATCTGTCTCCGATTCAGATATAAACCTGCTTATTCGACTATCCGTGAATCACCCTAATCCCCACCCCTAAAGCCTAAATCCCAAACCCCCAACCTTATACCCTGAAGCCTAAACCCCAAACCCCAAACCCTAAACCCTGAACCCTTCCAGCAGTTCCCAGGCACCTAAACCCAAAACCCTAAACTCTGAACCCTAGACCCTAAACCCTAAACTCTGAACCCTGAACCCTAAACCGTGTCTCTGGCTTTGTCCGACTCTCTTCGTCGCCCTCCAGCTGCTTCCGCAAAGCGTCTGCAAACAGGCAAGGCTGGGGATTAGGGTTTAGGGTTTAGGGTTAAGGGTTTAGGGTTAACATGCAAGGCTGGGGAGTCGGATGTGCTCTGCTGCTTACGATGCCATAGGCTTAGGGCGTAGACTTGAGGGTTTGGGCATCTTGTGGACATACATGTATGTATGCAAGCATGCATGCATGCATGCATGCATGCATGCATGCATGCATGCATGCATGCATGTATGTATGTATGTATGTATGTGTGTATGTATGTGAGTGTATGTATATATATATATATATATACATGTATACCTAATTCTAGGTACTACAGTTTTCTGTCGTGTACACGGTTAGTTAGTAGGGCCACAGGTGAGGCAACTGTAGCCACCGTGATCTTCCAATGCGGCTGTATGTTTAGGGTTTAGGGTTTAGGGTGTAGGGTTTAGTTCACATACCTTGGACCAGATTTGGAAGCCTATTATAGGATAACTGATGTGCCTTCATGTTGGAATATAAGAGTACACTTATGCGTAAAGAAAATTATGTATACCCCAACTACGGTGGTTGTTCCAGCTAAACCCTGTAAAGCAAGTAGAGTTGCATAGTTACCATAACGGCATTTCCGATACAGCGTGTAGCCTCAGATAGAGTCTATAACAATAAGAATGTGGCTGAAGACTATGGTGCAACTACAATTGGACTTTCAGGGTACACCGCTACGAAACCTACAGACGCTTGTACCACCCCACGAAACTCTCAAACCCCGGAAGAACCTTCACAAAACACATATAGATAAAAGCCTAAAAGAGCCCCCCAAGCAGGGTCCTATTGCTTATTCCAATCCCTGTTCTAAAACCCTTATAGAACCTTATAGACCCCTTATAGATCCTTTTACGAATCTCTAACCCTAAACCCTAAACCCTAAACCCTAAACCCTAAACCCTAAACCCTAAACCCTAAACCCTAATCTCTAACCTTACAACGGAACTCTTCAGAACCCTCCAACGATACTAGAGGGGCCCAAGCACTCGGACCAGGGTCTGCGGTTGGTTTCTTGTATAGGGTTTAGGGTTTAGGGTTTAGGGTTTAGGGTTTAGGGTTTAGGGTTTAGGGTTTAGGGTTTAGGGTTTAGGGTTTAGGGTTTAGGGCGTTGTAACCCTAAGGCACGGTACTCACAATCATTTCAGGTCCCTATGTTTTTTATACAGCTGCTGTAGCTTAGGGTCGCTATGATGTTGTACAGTGGTCTACCAAGGGTCGAATTCGCTGCACTGCTTGCCTGAACCGTCAAGCTGCAAACAAGTCAGTACCCTAAACACCCAACCCCGACACCCTGAACCCGAACGGACAAACGCTAAACCCAGAAATCGATGCGGGCCTATCTCGGAGCGGATGGATTCCACCTGTGCTCGGCAGGGAACGGATGGGAACGGTGACGCTTTTCGCAGAAACCCTTAAACCCCAAACCCTAAACTCTAGACCCGGAACCATAAGCCCTGAACCCTAAACAAAAAACTCTAAACCCCAAACCCTAAACCCTAACTTTAAAACTCTACACCCCAAACCCTAAGCCCTAAACCAGCACGTGCGAACTGAAGCCAGGCTTCGCTCGCATATTTCCTCAACGGGTTCCTTCAACGGGGTTTCATTTTGGGGTTAGTATAAACTATACGGGTTTAGGGTTTAGGGTTTAAGGTTTAGTATAGCTGCCTTAATCAATAAAATAAGGCTTTGGGGAACTATATACTTACCCTAGAACCCCTCGACCCTATCCTAAACCTTAAAACCCGAACATAGAAGCCTAAAAAATAACCAATATTATTTTGGGGGGGTTCCTTCTTATAATTAGAGTATAGTAGACCTCCAAATCCTATTCTAACTATTAGGGTCCCTATATTAAGCCCTGACAACATGGCTGAGCTCGCTGGACGCAGAGTGCGGGCCTCTTCCTGCAGCGTGGAGTTCTCGCCCTTGAGCTGCTGTTCACGAGTTTCCTGGCTTCGGACGCTTTTGAGACCGCCCTATGAACCCTTCAGTCCTACAACCTTAAACCCTATAATACTATAAAGCTTTAAGCCCTATAAGCCTAAACCCTATAAACCCCTTTTTTTGCCCTATAACCCCAAACCCTATAAGCCCTAGCTCCTGCTGGTGGATCCTAAACGCTGAACCCTATAAATCCTAGCTCCTGTTTGTAAACCCTAAACCCTAAACCCTATAAGCCCTAGCTCCTGCTTGTGGATCCTGCTCCCTAAACCCTAAACCCCCCAAACCCTAAACCCCAAACGCTATAAGCCCTAGCTCCTGTTTGTAAACCCTAAACCCTAAACCCTATAAGCCCTAGCTCCTGCTTGTGGATCCTGCTCCCTAAACCCTAAACCCCCTAAACCCTAAACCCCAAACCCTAGAAGCCCTAGCTCCTGTTTGTAGACCCTCAACCCTAAACCCCAAAAGCCCTAGCTCCTGCTTGTGGATCCTAAACCCTAAACCCTAAACCCCCTAAACCCCAAACCCCAAAACCCCAAGCACCTGTTTGTGGATCCTAAACCCTAAACCATAAACCCTATAAACCCTAGCTCCTGTTTGTAAACCCTAAACCCTAAATCCTTAAGCCCTATATCCCTAAACCCTATAAACCCTTAAGCTCCTGCTTTTGGATCCTGTTCATGTATTCCCCCTAAACCCTAAACCCCAAACCCTATAAGCCCTACCAGTAGCTCCTGCACCCTAGCCCCTAAACCCTAAACCCCCTAAACCCTAAACCCTAAACCCCAAACCCCAAAGGCCCTAGCTCCTGCTCGTGGATCCTGTTCATGCACTCCCCCTAACATAAGCCCTAGCTGAAGGGTGGAAACCCTAAACCCTAAACCCCCAACCTTATAAACCCTAGCTCCTGTTTGTAAACCCTAAGCCCTAAACCCCAAACCCTGTAAGCCCTTAAGCTCCTGTTTGTGGATCCTGTTCATGTACTCCAGGTTCTTCTGCTCGACGACCTGAAGCGCCTGGCCCAGCGCCTCGATGTCGACCTGCGCGGGGCTGGGAACTTATAGCATGTTTAGGGTTTAGGGTCTGTGATCTACACAAAGGCCCAGAGGCCCCTAATCAAGCCTTTGAAAATCTATAACACCCTCTGTCGCTCGATCAAACCCTGCAAAACCATACCAGGACCCGCCTAAAGAGCTACTTGTGCGAAATCTCCTAATTTCAGACTGCTGAAGCAAGAGCACAGCAAATCCACCATCAGATACACACAGGATACACTAGATACTATATATGTATGTATATATATATATAGAATATTAGACAACCCTAAAGCCTAAGCCCTAAACCCGACACCCTCAACCTACCCATAGGCCCCATAGTAGTTCTTTTTTGGGATTCCCTCATAGAATCCTAAATATAAGCCACAAAAGGAACTACTAT
>CAJNDV010003564.1:0-10641 GCA_905221635.1 Symbiodinium sp. CCMP2456
GGGTTTAGGGGTTTAGGGGTTAGGGGCTTTGGGTTTAGAGGTTTCGGGTTTAGGGGTTTAGGGGTTAGGTTTAGAGCATTAGAGGTTTAGGGTTTAGGGGTTTAGGGGTTAGGGGCTTTGGGTTTAGAGGTTTAGGGGTTAGGCCCTGGCCTCACCAAGGGCTTTAGGTTTGGGGGGTTTAGGGGTTTAGGGGGTTTAGGGGTTAGAGTCTTAGGTTTATGGGTTTATGGGTTTACTAAGGGCTTTAGGGCCTTAATGTAGGGGCCTACATAATTACCAATACTATTTTGGGGGTTCCTTATTATAATTATAGTATAATGGGCCCCGAAACCCTATTCTGATTGTTAAGGCCCCTACATTAGGGCCTTAGGCGCTTTCGGGCTTGGGGCTGTAGGTTGGTGTGTTATGACTGTTGGAGATTTGACGGCTGTGGTGAAGTAGCTTCGTACTATTTTGTTGCCAGACTTTTGCGAAATCTTTCGTGTTCAAACCCAACATGGTTGGTAGTAAACTTAGAAGGAAAAGTTTGCGATAAAAAACACTGACCGATAACGCGCACTCGATTCAAGGCCGAACAGCAGGATCCTTATTAAGACGTATGAGAACCCTTACCATGGAGGGGTCCTAATCATCAGCGGCCGAAGATGATTTTCCGCAAAATTATAAGCAAGGCAGCCCAAGAATAACTACGTCTACGATTGAGGGCCATAAAAGTCGAGGGTGAGAATTGGGGTTCAGGGTTCAGGGTTGTGGGAATTAAGGTTTGAGGTTTAGATCTTTCCTTTGTATTATTTCCTTGCTTTCAGGTTAGAGCCTTAGAGGCGTCTTGGGATTGAGGCGTCCAGCGCAAGTCGCTCCAAGCTGGGGGGGGTGTACAGGTTTAGGGTGTGCACTTGCTTGGTTTTGCTGGGGCTTCATGTGGGACTTCACTGCTTCCTGTTCGCAGGCGCGCAAGCAACACCTGTTCTTGTCAGTCTACCCACTGAGGTTCCGCCAGCAGACAGCATCCCACCCACAAGCACAGAACTGTGCGTGTTCCGGTCCTCTCATTGCAGTCTTGAGCGTCTGAAGGTCGTGTTCTCGAACGTTTCTTTGAAGAAGATTTGGCAGGAGGCCGAACAAATATCAGAGCGGGGCACCGACAGAGGATCTACGATTCACTTCACCAGATTTTCCCAGCACTCCCACCGGTCATCCATGAAAGGAGTTACAATCGAGACCTTCGGTGCCCAGACCTTCTGGATCTAACCTATGACGTCTTTATGTTAAGTAACGAATACAACACCTCACAAAACTCCAAAACCATGATTTTCTCATACCAGTGAAGCCATGTGCCAAGACCTGACGAGCTATCCTCGACTAAACCCTAAACCCTGAACCCTAAACCCTAAACACTACACCCAGCACCCTAAACGGTAAAGCCTGGCGCCAGGACCTGATCCAATACTTCAATCAGTATGAGGGCAAGCCATCAGTGCCCATCAACAAGGCCTCCCCGACCTGTTACCCAGAGGGTCCGAGTACCGAAATAGTAAGGTTTTAGGTCCCAAAATCCATACTCTGAATGGTTTTTGGACCCTGAAACCCTACTATTTGGGTACCTGGACCCTTAGGGTTATGGGGATTCTATGATTCTGCCGGTCCAAGTTATCGGAGTGCTATAAGACGACTTGACACGCTATATGAGCTTCGTACCAGGGTTTTGCAGGGTTTCCCCGAAGGGTCCTAAGCACGCACATGGCAGAGATGGCAGTAAAGACTTTGCGATATGCCACCAGATATGTCGCACCTGCGCTAGTTATAGGCGCATGCGGCGCATGCTTATGTTTTGTTCTTCTGTACATGAGTGCATGTTTTGGTGTTCGCACCAGTTTAAGAACGTTAAATTATGCAGAAAGACTCAATGCTTCACCCTCAACCTACCACCTGGGGCCCTAACGACATTGTACTGAGCTTTATTGCCGCGTTGCAGCTTAAGCATTCGTAAGTTTACGTTTTAGGATTTGAGTAGGTTGTTGTCTCTGTCTTCGTTTCTTGAGATTGGCCTGAATCTGTTCCTTACGAGAACCCATGTTGCTTTCTTGTGCATCGCTATTTACCTGTCAGTTCATCTGAGCCCTGTGATTGAATCTTCGCTCACATAACAGTATTGCTGCTCGGAGGTTTCCAACTAACTACCGCTCGTTTCTATACCATGCCGTCGAGTCTTGTGCTTAGTTCTCCAATACCCAACCTTTATATGCATTCTTTAAGATTTAGTAGTAATCTGAAAGTTGAACCTTTTATTTCCCTCGCTTATTGGGGAAGTAAGTGTTTCAGCCCTATACAGTCACCGTGCGCGCAATAAGACTTACTGAGTCCCCCGACCCTTCAAGTCAGCAACCCTTTGCAGCCGCGCAGATTTTCAAGGTGAAGTTTCCCACCAACACAAGTCCATCATGCTTTGAAGCATGTACCTAGACCCTAAAAGGTAATGCATGTTTTTGTTATAATCTAGTTTCTGGTTGGGATCCGTTAATCAGCAGCCAAACAATAGTACCAACTGCAGAGTTGATATGGGTCTACGGATGACCAGGCAGAAACTCACGTCCAAAGCAGCCCTCAACGCTTAAGGCAGTAACCCTAAGGGTCCAAGTGCCTAATAATCATATACTCTCCCAAATAGTTAGTAACCTACATACCTACTATCCGAAACCTAAGTACCTAATTATTGGGTCCTTTGGACCCTTAGGGTAAGTTGTGACGTCCCAACTGAACAAGGCGGTGGACGTCGTTGCCTCCTCGCAAAAGACGGGAAGGGGCATGGTGAAGCCCCTTGACGAATTTAGGGCGATAGCGTTGCCCTCAACCCTAAACCCTAAACCCTAAACCCTAAACCCTAAACAGCATTTAATATCGTGCCGGGCTCGGGGGAAAAGGCGGCTAAGGACCTTTAAAGGGACTTTCGAAAAAGGGTCCAAACTCAGAGATCCTGAGACCCTACACTCTACACCGTGTCGTCTCCATAGTAGTTCGGTTTAGGGTTTAGGGTTTAGGGTTTAGGGTTTAGGGTTTAGGGTTCCTGTTGTGGGTTTCCCTATAGCTCCCAAATATACATTTGGTTCAACGAAAAGACGAAACTACAATGGAGACGTTAGGTATAGACCCTAAACTCGCTCCCAGGAATCGAGATGCTGGATCTAAGCCCTAAACCCTAAACCCTAAACCCTATTCTCGCTCCGGGGAGTCGAGATGTTGGATCTAAGCCCTCAGCCCTAAATCGCTGCAGCCTACAGCCTCTGACATGCGCGGTGGTCTTGGGGTCCCACACTCTAGTCCAAATTTCCGACAGGGTTCTAAAGTTCTAAAACCTAGAATCTCTGATTTAAGCCTAATCCTGAAGCCTAAACCCTAAACCCCCAAACCCCAATCCCTTAAACCCCAATAAATCCTGAGCCGAATTTTACCATTCTAGGCGACGCGGGCTAAGTTAGGAGCCGCTCCAATGCCCCAGGGTTGCCTTGCATAGCTCCTTTTCAAAGGTGATGTGGGCGAACTCTGAGCCCCCGAATCGGCTTAGAACCTCATGCCAAGGTTTAGGGTTTAGGGTTTAGGGTTTAGGGTTTGGGGGTTTAGGCGTTTAGGGGTTTAGAGGTTTCGGTTAAGGGTTTAGGGTTTAGGGTTTAGGGTTTAGCGAGCGCTATGCATACTGTCTTCTTCGGGGTCTAAGGAAACCCTAAACCCTAGACTCTAAATCCTAAACCCTAAACTCCAAACCCTAGACCCTAAACCCTAAACTCTATAAACCCTTAAACCCCAAACCCAAAGGAGCTCTTGGACTGATTATCCCAGAGGGTCCGAGTACCGAAATAGTAAGGTTTTAGGTCCCAAAATCCATACTCTGAATGGTTTTTGGACCCTGAAACCCTACTATTTGGGTACTTGGACCCTTAGGGTATAGAAGCTCCAGAGACGCTGAACCCAATCGAGCCTCCTTGTAGAATCTTTACAAGAACTCTGCCAAGACCCTCATAGAACCATCGGTTTAGGGTTTAGGGTTTAGGGTTTAGGGTTTAGGGTTTAGGGTTCTGCCAAGACCCTCATAGAACCATAGAGCCCTTATACGGCTGATGGACAAAATCCTTCATGACTCCTATACACCTAAACTATGGGATTTATGGTACTATACTATATTTGGGTCATGCAGAATTTTGTCCATCAACAGTAAGGCACCCGATTTGTAGAACCCAAATAAGGCACCCGATTTGTCGAACCCTTATAAGGCACCCGATTTGTAGAACCCTTATAAGGCACCCGATTTGTAGAACCCTTATAAGGCACCCGATTTCTAGAACCCTCATAAGGACAATTGATTATAGAACCCTCAAGGCACCCGATTTGTAGAACCCTTGTAAGGCACCCCATTATACAACCCTTCAAAGGCACCCGATGTATAGAACCCTTCAAAGGCACCCGATTATACAACCCCTTCAAAGGCACCCGATGTATAGAACCCTTCAAAGGCACCCGATTATGGAACCCTATTCCTTAAACCCTAGACCATAAACCCTAAACCCAAGGAGCTCTTGAACGATTATGGAACCCTCTTGTGCCCTTTAACAGAACCTTGAAATTGTAGAACCCTGAAGGCAATCGATCATGGAACCCTCTTGTACCCTTTAAGGGAACCTTGTAAACCCAGGTTACGTTCAATCAGCTGGGCCCTAAACCCTAAACCCTAAGCCCTAAACCCTAAACCCTGAAGGCAACCGATCATGGAACCCTATTGTACCCTGTTAACCCAGGTTCAATCAGCTGGGCTCGCCGTCTGACAAAGTGTTTCGCAAACGCCGCTGCTCGACGTAGGGTTCAGAGGTTTAGGGGTTTCGGGTTTGGGTTCAAGGTTTCAGGGTGCAGGGCAGGGTTGACGATTTAGGGATTTGGGTGTTAAACGGTTAGGGCTCAGTATTGCCAGCCAGTAAGTGCGAAGCCCTGGCTAATTGAATTCCAACTTGTTCCGCAGATTGCATCCTGGAATCGCAATAAGTCCACCCCAAATCCTAAACCCTTAACCCCAAACTCACAGGAAGTGGGCTTTGGAGAGGGGCGCCGCAGCGGTCGAATAATCGGTGGATTTCTGGGCTTCAGGGGCTGAGGGTTTAGGGCTTAGGTGTTTAGGGTTTAGGGTTTGGGGTCTTTACAGCTCACGGAATGGAGCGGGCGATGGTGTGAACCACTCCTGCTGGTATTTGGTCAGGTGTCGCTTCAACACAGTCATTACGGGATTACTCATACCTTCTCGATCTTTTTGCGACAGTCACCACGCCATCAGTATCGCCATTACCACTGTTATCAGCGACATTATTAAATCGTGTTCATCAACATGGTCATCACCATCTTCTTCTTGATGTCTCACATCATCGTCAACACGGGCGGCATCACCATCAGCTTCACTTTCATCAGAAAGGCCGTAGCGCTACAATAGGCAGGTTCCGCAGCTTCCAGGCAATCTGTCAAAACTTCAGCTGGGCCCTCCTAAGGAATCATGTTGATTTGCTGCTTCTGCAAACACTAAGATGAATGACGGGGTTGTTCAACCTTTCAATTGCATTTTGGGTCTATAGTCAGAACAACCTACAACCCATAAACCCTAAATCCCTACACCCTAAACCCCAATGATCCGTAAAACCCTAAAGAACCCTAAATCCCTGAACCCTAAATCCCTAATGAACCCCTAAAGCCCTAAACCCAGAAAGCCAAAGCCCAGGCTACGTGACCTACGACTACGAAGCCAGCATCTGCCCCGGTGTTGTCACTCGGATGGAAAGAAAGACCTGCACTCCCCCTGGGTTTGGGGTCTAGGGTTTAGGGTTTCGAGTTTAGGGTTTAGGTTTGGGGTTTAGGCTTTCTATCCCTAAGGGTTCATAGGGTTATGAAGTTCGGGTTCCTCTAAGAGTGGGTTTGCTTAGGGCTTTGCAGGGGTTGCTGTAGGCTTTTACAGGGCCCATGTGCCTATCCATATGGTATCTACTTGAATCGTAAAATGCCGTTGTAGGATTTACCCTATAGCCTAAACCCTAAACCCTAAACCCTTTTCAGGTTAGGTCTTGGGGACTTAAACCCGGAACGCCAAACCCTAAACCATTGCCTTAAACCGCAGATGGTCTCCTAACTTGGAGTACGCAGCTCAACCTGCACATGTGCCTGAAACCGCAGATGGTGTCCTAACCTGGAGTATGCAGCTCAACCTGCACATAGCTGGGAATTCAAAAATGAGGGGCAAACGGAGAAGAAGGTTCCATTGTTCTCCGTTTGGCATGACGAGTCACTGCAGCTATGACTCGAGTTGTGACCCTCCTTGCCCTTGAGTTGCTCTCATCGCCTGCAGTAGTGTTCCCTTCCTTGGCCTGTCTATCCGTGGCCATATTGCCTTATCGCCCCTTTACGAGTGTGTAGTCGGTTATGACCCCAAACCATATTCTAACCGAGCAGGGTTCTAGATTACGAATGAGGAAGCCAGGTCACCCCGAAGCCATACACCCTAGAACCCTGCGGCCCTAAAACCCGGAACCCTAAACATTAAAACCCTAAGACCTAAAGCCTTCAAACCCAAAGCCCTATACCTTAAAATCCCTTAACCCTAAACCCTAAACCCCTAAACCCTAAACCCCAAAACCCTAAGCCCAAAGCCCTAAACAAAACAACACAGGGGCCGCCTGAGGTGACCCAAGGCGTCGGCGGCACCTCCTGCACCGAGCCGCAGGAATTGAGTGTCCAGAGCTTGTAAGGCTTTGGGTGTTGGTTTTGGGGTTTAGGGTTTAGGGTTTAGGGTTTAGGGTTGTATCCCCATTTGATGGACTCGCTTTGGCAAATGGACTTAACAAAAGACTGAACCGAAGCTAAACAAAGCTAAAAGAAAGCTCAAAGAGCTACGAGGAAAGCAGCAGTCATGAACCCGCGGGCACTCGCTGCGTGATAGGTACCCTGTAGTTGAGAACGGAGATAAACATTGTAACCAGGTCTCCCAGTAGTACCCTATTCCCCCCTAAACCCTAAACCCTAGTTGGAGTTTCCTTAGCAAGCCCGATAGTAGGCAAAAGGGTGCCCTTACTTTCAAGGGGCTACTGAAAAGCCTATGTACAGCCCAGACCTTCCGGGTTTAGGGTTTAGGGTTTGAGGTTTAGGGTTTAGGGTCTAAGGTTTAGGTTTGAGCTTTAGGGCTAAGGGTTTAGGGATTAAAGAATTTGACTTGAATGATAATAGGATCGGCCATCTGAGTTGAGATGTATTCCTTAACTAAGGGATATTGGAAGGTCCGGCAACTTCCCATCAACTACGTGTTTAGGTCCTTTCGCCCGCAAGCTAAATCTTATAAGCCCTAAACCCAGTGAGACTATAGCCATCAGTTCTCCAATACCCAACCTTTAAACTTTTTTGGGCTCTTATAGTTTAATATTAATCTGAAGGCTTAACCTTTTATGTTCCTGGCTTATTGGGGAAGTAAGTAGCTGGGGCCAAGGCCTTGAAAGCCTTGGCGGGTTTGAGGAACGGTTTTTAGGGGTTTAGGGTTTAGGTTTCTTCCCTGCCCAGACCTGCCAAGATCCCTCAATTCAGGAATGTACCTTCAGGGATATTTTTAATCCTAAACCCTAAACCCTAAAACCTAAACCCTAAACCCCTAACATGATTCAGGGTAGACTCCTTATAGCCAAGGCATCTTGGAAGGTCCGGGTGCTTTCCGGAAAGCGGAGCCTGGGGGCTAGCGCTTTTTCCCTAGTTTGTGTTTATCAGGTTTTCCAAACGAGCCGATTTGGGGCTAGCTTGTGGTTCCAGCATTTTTTTTGCGGGTTTAGGGTTTGCAAGATCAGGGTCGAGGCTGGGTTTAGAGTTCAGGGTTTAAGGTTTAGGGGTTTAGAGGTTTAGAGCCTCCTGACCTAAACCCTAAACCCTAAACCCCTAAACCCCTAAACCCCTAAACCCCTAACTCCTAAACCCTAAACCCTAAACCAATGTCGGAGTTCTAAACCCGGAGAGTAGTCCGGTTTTGAGTGTGAGGACAGCTCAGAGATTCCTCTCTTCGAGCGCCGCCACCGCATCGTCATTACAGCCGTGGCCTTAGCCGCCAGGGTTTAGGGTTTAGGGTTGCTGGGTCCTAAGCCTTACTTGGAGGGAACTTAGTAAGTAGTTATTTGATAGAGTTTGTAAGTATCATAACCCCAGTTCGGATCCCTGTTAGGGCACTTATGAGTCTACTCGCGACGTACTTACTAAGTCCCCCGATCCTCCAAGTAAGCCCTGAGATGTCCGCAACGAGCATATTATCAGTGCCCGTGCCCGGTACTTGAGTCCATCTCCACGGGATTTGGGGGCCTGGGTCCCGAAGCGCGGAGAAGCGGTCTCCGGTTACCAAAAACCACCAAACTCCTTAAACCGCTAACGCCCTGAACCCTTGAAGCCCTAAGCCCCTGAACCCCCAGACCCTTAAGCCCTGGAACCCTTAAACTCTAAAAACCTAAACTTCCCAGACCTCTCAACCCTCTGAACCCCCAAACCCAACCCCTAAACCCTGAACTTACCAGACCCTTTAACCCTCTAAACCCTACAGAAACCCTAGACACCCTATAAAAACCCTACATAAGCCCTGTACAAGTCCTATATAAAGCACATTCTATATAAACCCTACATAAACCTCAGAAAAATCCTATATAAACCCGATTATATACAAACCCTACATAAAACAAAACGCGAGTGCTAGGCGTGGCAGTGGAAGGCTCAGGGCTGCGGGTCTTTTTTTGAGAGGATCCAGGCATCCTCAAGACTCTCACAAGACTGGGTTTAGGGTTTAGGGTTCAGGGTTTAGGGTTTAGGGTTTAGGGTTTAGGGTTCAGGGTTGAGGGTTTAGGGTTACGGGTTCAGAGTCTGTATGGTTTAGGGTTCAGAGGTTAGAGTTTAGGATTCAGAGCTTCGGGTTTAGGGTTTGGGGCAGATGCGCTCATGAGCTGGTGCCTGTGCCGGTTCTCTTCGCTGTTCCTGAGGTGACCGATGAGGGCGCTGCCAAAGCCGGGGAGAAGGAGATTGGTAGCGATTGGGTTTGGGTTTGTGGCTGTTGGGGTTTCGGGTTTGAGATTTCTAGGATTTGTTCGATGCTTCAGGTTAAACGCTTAGGGTTTCAGGTTTAAGGTGTCGGGTTACCCTAAACCCTAACTTTGAACCCTAAACCGTGGTTTAGGGTTCGGGGAACCGTTCGACATTAGTGTCCCGTTTGGATTCTCGGACGGCAGAGGCATGGGGGCTCGTACATGATGTCTGTGGCTTTTGACGGATGAGCTTGAGGTTTTCTCGGGTCTCAGGGCATATACTTAGTGTGTAGGGGTTTAGGTTCCGGGTTCGGAGAATTATACCGACAGCCTGAATCCGAACTTCTTCTTGTAATGATACGCTCATGAAAACATGAGCCAAAGTTGGACCAACCCCCCATGAGCGTTCCGCGAGAGGTCCATGTTCGTGGGTTTTCAAAGGTGATCAGTCAGGGCTTGCGGCATTCATGTTCATTTTAACTCGCCTTCTTGACTTGTCCCTAAACCCTAAACCCTAAACCCTACCGGTGTCGCAGTCGATGATATATTCACAGCTCATGCCAACAGAGACTCAAGTCCAAAAGAGTCCGCTCAAGTACTTTGTCGGCCGGCCACCCCCACGCCGTCCTATCGGCAAGCCCCCGTAATCCCTGACCCGAACTATATATAGAAACCATCACCCTAAACCCTAAACCCTCAACCCTAAACCCATGCCATAGTAAGTAACCCTAAAACGGTAGGTTTGTTCGGCAGAGGCTGAGGTACGTAGGCCATTTGGACCCCTGGGCTATAGGCCCGAAGACTAGGAGCCAAGCCCTATAGCACCACTAGCAGTAAACCCTCCAGTTAAACCACTACTCTAAGTCCCTAACATAGGGGCCTAAAGAATTGCCTTTTGTATTTTGGGGGTTCCTTAACATAATTATAGTATAATGGGCCCCAAAACCCTGTTCTGATGATTAAGGCCCCTACATTAAACTGTCTAAACCCCAATTCCTAAGCCGGTTTATGGTTTAGGGTTTAGGTGCTCTCCCCATACCGGCCCCTCTCTTCAAAAGCAAAAAGCCAAGAATACACAATAATCCCGAGAAGCGGTGATAGCAGTATAGAGATCGTGTAAATCCCTTAGAAGCTTTTGCAAGGCTCCTTAGGGAAGCCTTGATGGAGCCCTTTTGACTAAGGGCCCCAGGACCTGGAAGGTGTCAAGAGCGGAGGCTCAAATCTTCCTAGGAGCTAGCGGAGCTAGCGATTTACTGGAGCTGCAGAAAGCTGCGTCTGCTATGCTCTATCCATAGGACAAGGCCGGGCTTTCTCCTACAAAATCCTTACCTATCTGGTGCAAGAGCTCCAGCTTCCCTCTGTCACAGTTTTGCGCCCAAGCTCATCAGAACAGGAGCTCATGGCAGAGATCACAGCCAGGATTCCCCAGTCAATGATCTACGCGACGATGATTGAGACGCTGGGTCTGTATGAAGAAATACCGTCGCGGTTTCATGAGATGATTACAATATGCGCCACCAGGAAGACTATGATGAAACCACCAGCGTATGGCGAACAAACTTTGCCGCTATGGGCTCGTCTGAAG
>CAJNDV010003565.1:0-10638 GCA_905221635.1 Symbiodinium sp. CCMP2456
CAAGTAGGCTCGCCTACATCTTAACTCGGGTTGTCTATGCTTAGATCTTCTAGTTGTCGCTCTGCTGCTCTCCAGGCCTCATACTTTACCAGACCGCTGTACATGAATCTCTGGTTGATGTGAAACATGCCACTCGCCAGTCTGTGCCAGCTTTCGTAAGGCATCTCGACTGATTACGCCCTTGTTGAGCCCATCAGCCACCATGTCCCTGGTGTCCACCCAGCCTAAAGCATGAATGATGGGACCAAGAAACTCTCTGAGCTTCAAGAGATGTAGAAAAACAGATTGATCAGTACACTTCGGCTCTTCACTCACGGCTCCACTCACGACTGATTTTGCATCAAGGATAAGGAACAGCCTGAGAGCATTCTCACCGCTGTCTTGAATCCGTGCCAGCTCAACAGCCGTTTTGGGACCTGTCAAGATCTCGGTCATGGCGGAATTTATGATGGTTGCGAGACCCATCAAATCAAGCGCTGAATGCAATTCTGCCGCATACGTGGAGCGGCACACTTTTGACTGCTTTTTCGACACGTACTCTAAGACCTGAAGCTTATTGCAACCGACACGAGGTCCAGTACGACTCGTAAGTGCGATGATTCCGCTTCGCACTGCCGTATGTTCTTGATCCTCACCTTTAAAGCTCGAATCCGAAATCGCAATGATAGCCCATGGACCCTCAAGCTTCTTATAAACCACATCTAGCGGCTTAACTTTGAGATACTTCAAAACCCTGTTGAGATTGATGACGTCACCTGCTGCGGGCGCCTTCATCTTGCGTTGCAAAGCTGATACAAAGACCGCGACATCGGGCCGCGTCTGAGTGACCCAAGCTACGCCACCCAGCAGTGATCTGAACTTATCGTGAACGCTTTCATCCACAGGTGTCTTGGGATCCTGCAGCTTGAGATCTTTATCGGGTATCGGTTTGAGCTCCGACACATAGTGCGCTTGAGACACAGACCTGCTCCCATCAGCAGACAAGGTGTGTTTAAGTCCAAGGTGCTCAAAGTTGTCGCGATCCAACTTGAGTTGATCGAAATGATGCTCCAGAATTTTCAAAGTTCTTTTGATTTCGGCATCTACTCCGGTCAACTTCAAATCGTCAACATGGACACTTAAAATTAACACAAGGACAGATTGTGAATCATGCTTAACATACAACTGTTCGTCTACTTTTATGGCCACAAGTCCTATCTCAGCAAGCACCCTCTTTAAAGCCTTATTCCACAATCGTGGTGCATCCTTTAAACCGAAACCTGGCTTCAACATGTTCAAGCATTCTACTTGTGGATCAAAATCTGACATACCTGGCAAGGTTCTTAACAGCTCAACGCTACCGGCTGGTAGCTCCAGCTGCACACTGCGCAACACAGCATCCTCGCCGGAAGCATGCAACTCCTTGAAACTCAATCCTCGTAGGAACGCTTCTGAGATGTCAGCCGAGTAAATCGGCCAAGAGAACTGCACGGCAATTGCAATCACCAATCTTTGAGCCCAGCGCGTGGTTGTTCCGGCGAAACTCTTAACTTCCTGTAAGTCTTTAAACCCTTGAACAACCATACGAGCTTTAACCTGTTTCGATCCCTCAATTTGTTTCCACTTAAGAACCCACTTACTAGTAAGAATGTTGTTGCACTGTTCACGCGGGGTGCGCGCCCAAGCTTTATGATTATGCCAACGTGCCAGCTCTTTCAACATGGACTTGCGGCACTCGTCTGCATTTGCAAGAGCTTCCTGACGAGAA
Source organism: Symbiodinium sp. CCMP2456 (assembly GCA_905221635.1). Classification (NCBI taxonomy): domain Eukaryota; class Dinophyceae; order Suessiales; family Symbiodiniaceae; genus Symbiodinium; species Symbiodinium sp. CCMP2456. The sequence goes on from CAJNDV010003565.1 coordinate 1,748, forward strand.
AGAACGTTGTGGGTTCGCTCGATCACAGCGTCATCGCTACTAACATTGAAAACCAACAATTCCCCTAATTGAACCGGAACCTGATAATTAACCAGATACTTAGCCACAGCGCTGCCAAAAGCAATTTCAGGTCCACTCGTGGACAACTCATCTGTTGTGAAGACAAACACGTCTTCAGGAGCTTCCGTGACTAGGACTGTTGGTGGGTGAACAACAAACTGAGCGAACATGCTTTGAACACTTTCAACATCTTCAGTCTCCGATTCTATGTTGGCATCTGATGCGAGATCACTGCTGCTTACGGGAGGAGTGTAGATGTCAAACTGCTGTGGTGTAGGTTGCCTCGCGGCATCCTCCAATGCCAATTGACGCCTCTGCCTCCTGAGGTTTACCTCTGCAGTCACATCCTGAAGCGTAGGCAACGTGGGATCAAAAGGGCCGCCAAGATTTGGGACATCATGAACGGCTTGCCTCAAAGACGCCACGATTTCTGAATCCACGCAAAAGAATTGTACCAACGCTACGTCGCAGACACCTGCAAGCTTGGCGACATTAATGTGTTGTGTTCCAGGCAAATATGCATGATGCCAAACGTCAGGGTGACCAGAACGCCACCACAGAACAAAGGAATCATCGCACGCCACGGCTGGCAAAGATTGCAAACATGAACCGTATCTAAAAGATACCACTCCACTAAGGTTTAGCGCACAAGAACCCACGTGAAGACCGGCCAGTAAAACCCTAGGAAATCTCTTATTGGCCTCACACGCCAACCATGATTCCTTAGACCTAAACCAACCTAACCTAATTGAATCTCCACGTGTATCCTCGGCAGCTGCACAAAGGTATGCCACCGGCGAATCTGCAGGCAGCATTGTCATAAAACACCAAAACAAAAGTGCCCTTCGCACGTCTTGTACTCTACACAGCATAAGTCGACCCTGCCATTTAATGCCGATTTGTCCATCAATGACCGATGTCAGGTCCGTAACTGTAGCTGGACCGAACCACGAATGCGCATCTTTGGTACTTGCTTTGCGATAGAATTCCACCGCGTCGCCGACTTTAAGATCAAGAAGCTCACCAGGCATGCGAGTTTTTCCCCTGTCAGCTCTTCGCAACTTGTTTTCCGCCGTCGCTTGTACCATACTATCTATAGCAAGTTGTCTAAGGCGGTCACAATCACGGTCGTCAGGATTATCCCCTGCCTCAGCATCCACTACTCCCAGGAGTGGCGGTGTACGACCGAAAACTGCCTCAAAAGGAGACGAACCACCCATGGAAAACAAAGCATTTTTCGCGAAGACTGCATCGGCGAGTAAAGCATCGAACGACACTCTTAGGCCCTCAGCTGTAGCTTGCTCATCAAGCACGTGAAGCTGTCTTCTGAGTATGGCGTGATGTCGTTCCACAATAGAAGCGTGTTGCTCCTTCGCCAACAAATGCAACTTGATTCCTCTTGCCTCCAGAGCCGCAGCGGCCTCAGGAGACGAAAATGCGCCTTCTTGATCTGACGTAATTTTACAAGGAGGCCCAAACATTGAAATCCAATGACTGATGACTCCTTCAAGAACAGAATCAAGATGTTTAGAAACGATGCGGCGTGCTACAGTGAACCTTGTGGTTCGATCGATCATATGAAGAACTACCTTATCTTTAAAGAACAACAAGTCCACCTGGATTTCCTGGTTGAAACGAGTGGTGACTGTGGAACTAGTGATTGTGCGAGGCCCAGGCTTTGACCAGTTTCGACATATGTCGCACGTATCGACTATCTGCTGCACCAACACCATGATCTCCTGCGGAACACCCGCTGCGGTCAAAAGAGTTTTCATCTTTTGTGCAGATGCATGGAACCACCTGATATGCAACTTGCGCAGAGCTCTTCGGACTACGCCTTCACGAACCGATCTAAGATCTATCAGGGCACGTCCCAAATCAAATGAAGTCCATCGATCATCATCTGCTGCGTCACGCACAGGTGCACCAACATTCGAATCCTCGCTTGGAGCTGGTGCATCCTCACGTGGCTCAGCAGGTTCCCCTAATCGTTCGTTTAAGCCAATACCGGGATCAGACGCTTGCGCTTCAGCATCCCTCCTACTGGGAGCAGCATTTGAGGAGGATGAAGGGTTTGCACGTCTGTGGCGCAATGGCTGCGCATCCTCATCACGCTGTTTGCGTTCTGCTGCTGCTCGCAACGCCTCAGCATCTTCAGGATGCATTTCACGACTTCCTACTGCTCGAATCCTGGACTCATCAAGTGATGCTGTAGGTTCTGCTGCCGCGGGTACTCGCACGTCGCGAGGATAACCACCCTTTCTTTCACGGCCTAAACCTTCCGGCATCACACGTGCTAGATTCCATTGACAGTTTTCGTCCAAGGTGTGGGTCTTATCGCCCCTAGGTTTATTTTTTACACATCCAGCACAAGTCCACTTGGAAGCAGTCACATCGGGGAATTTACAATGCTCGGACCTATCATGGGACGGATGATCCTTACGTTTATGCCAACGACAGCCAGGACATTTTACCTTTTCCACCGTAGGAAACATTGCCTGTCCACGCGCATGTTGCATGAGACAATCCGCAATGCCCTGGGCCAACAAGTCACAAAAGGCTGACGGCCATACTTGCATTTCACATCCTTTCATTGTAAAGCCTTCCGTCTTATGACGAACCGCTGCACTCGATTGAGGCGCGTCTTTGCACTTTACGTTAGCAAACCTACGAATGATCATCTCACTGGAGCTCACCAGTTGTGTCAGCTTCCGGATTGATAACCCGGACTTCTTATCAACTAAACCCAACATACGCTGATCAAAAGTTGTCTTATAGACAGTGTGGGCCATCATATGTCGATTCCAATCTAGACTGTCAAACATCGTGCTGCCAACGGGTTGCTCAGCAACAAAGTGATTACCGCTGTCCATTTGAAAAGATGCAATTTGCGCTGCAAGGTCAACGAAATGTTTATCAGTGTGACAATTCATTCCGGCACGTCTACATGGAGGTGATAGTAAAATGACTTTGGGTCGTTTTGCTTCAAGATACTGCCACAACAGCTTGACGTCACGCGAATCGCGCAAATTAATGCCGACGGTCACATCAAGATTCCAGCCAGTCTTTAAACCGTGTTTCTTGCTGAGAATCCATGCTGTTGCGGCATCACCGCCAAAGATTTCCATGACCTCGATGAAATCGTCCTTAACCGGATCTTGAGCAGCAACAAATTGCTCCACGCTGAACACACCACGCTGTTTAAGTCGAGACATAGGCGCCTGCATGGAGGATCCATGCATCCAACGGTACTTACCTACAAGGAAAGAAAGTAGGCTGGACTCATACTCATCTGACTGGCTTACGTTTTCGGACCTGGCGCCCGACAGTTCAGGCGTCCAAGAAACACAGTCTGTATGTTCTATTATGCTACTCAGATCGTCGCCTAGATCATCATTTGATTGCTCGACAACGAACTTCTTAGGCTTGATGACATGTCCGGCCTTAAGTTTTGCCTTGCGTTTCTCGGCTTCTTCTGTGGGATACGCGGCCTCGGCGGAAATTGCCTCACTGTCTTCAAAAGACACGCGCAAAGTGTGTGCCAACATACTGGTGCTTGAACGCCCAATCGGAAACTTCAGAGACCTAAGCTGGTCGATCTGATGTTGGCCTAAGTGAACAAAACCACGACTGGTGTATGCGTTAATGGACCACCTGTCTCCACGCCATGGTTCTGGACCGTGGTATAAACCAGGGTCAAAAACCATGATTCTGTCGCGGCAATCATGGATTCGGCCTGGCAGCATACGACTGCCAACCTTCCGAAAGGAAGTTCCTGAATCACGGTTTCCGCTGACCATCTCCAACCAGAGTCCTCCCCCAACATAGTTGCCAACACAAATCAAGACGTTCAACTCGCCTTTCAAATTATGCACATCTTTGTGAATGGCAAGAGGGTTATTGTTGTTGATTGCTAGAGATGACCAGCGCAAACTTTTCTCTCTAGTCTGAATGAAGAAATTAATGTACCTAACCAACTCCTGATGCCTGTTGGTGGCGTTGGTTACTCCAACGAAGTTGCCGTGCGCATACGCGCCGAAAGTGTAACACTCCGCTCTACCAAATTCATCACTAGCAATTTGACGAGCACCGTGGTTGATCTGGAGTGGCGTGTTGCACAACAACAAATGACAGGCTTCACATCTTGCATCACCTTGCAGTCTGAAATCTCTTGCCATTGCCTCGGCCTGATCCAGAGAACAGGTCTGAATATATGTCGTATGGGGAGCATGGCTTGGCGTATCGAAACCATCAACTGCAGAGTCAACTATACTTAACTCGGGTTGCCTATGCTGGTTGCCGTCTGCTGCCTCAACGGTAACATGATGATTTGTTTTGCTCTGCATGCCGGAAATGGCAGAAGAAACGATAGAGGATAGCACTCGAGTCCACCTCTCATCACGGTCACTGCCAACGTGCCTTGAATCGGCATGTTTCAGCGCGGCATTGCATTGACACAACCTGCTGCACATGTTGAAATTGGTGGCCAAACGAATCACCGTATTGCAAGGTCTGAGCTGATTTGTTTCGTATCGACACCAAGCATGCTCCGAAACTTGCAGACTCGGCATCAAGGCAAGTATATGCTGCATGTTCCAAACCTGACTCCTATTATTGGCCTCAAGAACTACAACACGTCCTAGGGCAATTTGAGCATTGACAAGATCGCACAGATGCGAGGTGCGTGATGCATCTCTCTTGTTGCCAGTTCCTGCGCAAGGACCTGCCAAACGAATCCACAGACAAGAAGGTTTATCGTTTGACAAAGCCTGCAGCAATCGTACGCAATGTCCTTTTGAATGCAAATCATGGTGTATGCTGAAGGTTCTAAACCCCATGTTTTGCAATAGTCTCTGTCTGAGACCGTCCTTATCCGATATTATCCAAACCAAAAGTTTTCCAGCAGACTTCGTTTCGGATGATACCGCATAAGGAGGCTCCCGACTGACTACGTCTGACTTAGCTGCTTCCGGAGGCATCAGCGCTGTCCCCGCTGTGGTGACGCACTACGTTCTCCCTGCCTGCATGACATCTGGAAGTCAAGACTCTTGTCGATCTTTGGCCCTACAGTGTTTGAGGCTTTCGCATCTATTGGGAGAATGAGATGTCCGCTGTCCGACATCGTTAAGTCGTAAGCCACCGTACCGGGACAACGCTGGATGTCACATCCAGCAGGTCCAGGTAAGATCAACTTATTGTTTCCCATATCCAAGATGCCCCGAAAAGCCTTCAAGCTCCGAAGTCCCAGTAGTGGGGGCAGATCAGAGTCCGAAATGACCGGAGCAGTAAAACTACCCGATGCAACCTCGCCATCATCGTTGCCCAAACGAATCGACATGCGCTTGGCTACGGCAGCGCTCTGAGCACTTTTGCCGACGCCCTCAACACTCAAAGCCTTGTTCATCCGGAGTGTCTTGGCTGGGAAGCCCACGATTTCTTCCATGCGCTGCGCTGTACGCTCACCGACAAGATTGTCGTGGGCACCCGGATCCACAAGCAGACCCGGTCGGTCAGATTGCAACCGGGTCCGAAGATGGTACGCCTTGCCCTGACTGCCGTCATTGACGCAATCGTCCCCAGGGACTGAATGCGTTTCGGCATCCGTCTCCCACCAGGCCATAAGCAAGGAGTTGAGCTGCAACACAGTGCGCTGTCGCTCCAAGTCCTCAGCACTCGGGCCTTGTTGATTTGGCGGCGGATGTTTCGGCATTGGCATCCCAGGCCGGAGAGCCTCAACCGATCTCGCCGAGACCTCGCCACCCTGAGGGAGAGGAACCTGTGAAGATGATGACGACATGGCTGGGGCATCGTAACCAGATTGTGAAGATGTAAACACCGTTTCGGCAGTCCAACGAGGGGGACTGTCGGGCCCTTGATCGGACCGTCTCGACTTACGCGACCTTTGACTGCTGACCTGAGACACACTTTCCAGCCGGGCAAGATCATCTTCGAGTGAGGTCCTTCGTTGACTTCCAACCTCACTCAGAGGAGGCGGGGTGCCCAAGTGATAATGAAAGGCAACTCCTGGCATGGCGGTTCCAGCCACACCCGCGTGCCACACTTCGGCACGTGGAATCGCTGCACTGGAAGTGAGAGCAAGCGTAGGTCCTGATAAACCAACCTCAGCTGCATGCATCGTTCCGGACCCCTTTCCACTGCCTTTATTTACCACCAACGGGCATCTCCTCCAGAGATGTTCCTCGCTTCCACACTTGCTGCATTTCAGGATTTGCCCATCGCGACCCTTGGGATTCTTTCGCGACAAACCCTTTCCCGAACCCTTCGATTTCGAGGATCCCTTGTTCCCAGCGAAAGCGCTGGGTGGAAGGAAAGCAGCATAACTCCTGGCATATGGACCCGATCTCAACTTGTGAACATGCCGGCCAGTGCGGAAGTTGGATCTCCGATACCTGCGAGGCGGTTTGCCGGTGAAACGGCGCCAACGCCTTCTAGCAAGCACATAATCCTGATACAACTCGTTTTCACGAGCGTTACTGTCTCGCCTTGACTCCCCGTCTATCTCAACCACACTATAAGCCCGAATGCCCTCATCTAAAGAACCGGTGTCCGTTTCGGTGGCTGAAGAGAACTCCTCATCTTCATAGAAGGAACCACAGGCCGCACACCTGTCCCAGCTTTCTGACTCTTGATTGTTCGCATTGCCACCTACATAATTTCCCATGTCCTCAGCAGCTGTCGCGGGCATGGCCGCCGACGTGGGAAAAGAGGCACCAGCCCAAGGATCACACCCGCTACCGAAGGCACCACACCCACTACCCATATCGACTGGAAAATTACCTGCTGCTGGAGTACCAGAAGACCCCGCAGATTCACCAGCAAAAGTGGGATAGAAGTGATAGGTGCCCGGATCACCTACACCAGCCTGATGACTGGGGTGTCGCAACGATCCCTCGTAGATGTGTCCTTGACGTCTGATTCGTTCCAGGAGTGCTATCAGTTGTCCCTCGTCTTGAGGAAGATTTCCATCTGTAGGCTGCAATAGACGATCCAGATGGTCAGCTGATACACCCAAAGCCCGCAAAAGTAACCAGGCTAGCCCCTGATGATTCAAACCAAGTCCTCCTCTCATGGTTGCTCGGTTGCGAAGCACATCAAATCGCACAAGGAAAGCATCTACATTTTCCTGAGGAATCCTATGGAAATTCAGGAAATCACTTACCGCTCGCGTTTGTGCCTCACCATCCAAAGGACTGTAACGCCTGGCCAGGGTTTGCACAAGAATCATTAAACCGGTGACCTGGTTGCCCGTCTGAGGATCGATGGCTCCCTGGGAGAGTCGCTCGGGCGGAATCTCACGAATGAGTTCCTTGGCACTGCCGGTGACTTGCATCGCAGCGATTGGCCCCTGACGCGCTGGTTCAATGTCAGTGGCACTCGCCCATAGCACCAAATCGGATATCCAACACCTCAATGTGTAACTATGGTTTCTTTCTATCGACCAAGCCGGCGGCACCTTTAGCGTCGCTGTGCCAACATACGGAGGCCCTGCGTCGCCCACGTGCGCGTGCTGGCGCGGATACCCGTGTGCTTGGCCCCTGTTGAAGCCCGGCACCATAAAAAGAACCATGAACAGTGCTGCAAACAGGCTACACCATTTCAAAACCCATATTCTCGAGTGAGCTCCCTTGCTACGAAGCTTACGTTTGCTGCCCTGACGCTCGCGACGCCTGCGTTGCTTTCTGGTTTCCACATCACGACCCTTATGCAAGTTCTTATCTTCAAGACGCCTAAAAGCACCCGAAGCCCTAATACCCTCAAACGGAGACTGCGGACTTGGCTGCGCATGTCCACTCCAATTTCCGGGCCAAACCTGCATCTTTCGATGAAAATGCTTCCTACCAGAGAGATCGCAAAGTATCGAACTCACGAATGTCTTCAGCTGCTCGGGTAAATGCATAGGGTTGGGGAACTCAACACTGACGCCACATTGCATGTGCCACAGCATCCCCTTGTGCGGCCGAGCTCGCTGCACTGAAGCAGCAACGTAACTCCGAGAGGGAAACTCATAAACAAGATTCTGTGGTTTGTGTTTTGCTTCGCTTTGGCTTAAATCTACAACAGCAGAATGCGAAGTTTCTTCGGCTAAGCTTACACTACCATGTTGTTGCAGATCAAGAACCGACGTCACAAGGGTTGCGTTGAGGAGTTCTAAACCACTAAAGGGTCCTGGGTCTGCCGGTGCAGTAGTCTTAGGGACAACCGGAGGGATTAAACCGCTAGGGCTTAGAGGGTTAGCTGCATTGCCATCATCCTCAAGATGTGGCTCGATCGTTGTGCGTACGTATGCGTTCGTATTCGCGCCCAAGTCCGGTGTGTTGTTCCGCAGACGTGACCCATGAGGCCGTCTTGGACCAGACAGACGGGTGTGCATCACGGCATCGGTGACGACCATGTCATCGCCGACGCCGCGAAGTCCCTCGGTCCTCTGATCGGAAGACTCCTCCTTCCGGTGTTCGTTGTCCGTCAGTTCTCGTCCTTCAACTTGTCCATCAAGCTCGTCAAGAATACTGATCAATCTGTTCAACACATCCTGCAGACGAAAGTCTCTCTCCACGTCGGCCGTCAATGCAGTGAACAGATCATGCGTTTCGTTCTTGGATTCAATGTCATGCTTCAAGACATCGTAGCTGTAGTTATGTCCCTCACCAATTGGTCCTTCCAACTCAGGAATCGCGCTTCCCTCCAGGTAACATGTAACCAAGAAGACTGCGAATGACAGAGCTGCGAGGAAGAAGCAATGGCAAGGAGCGAACCAGCGTGAGCACCCTGAGTGCTCCGCTACCAAGTCGAAATCTTGGTTCGCGGAGGAA
>CAJNDV010003568.1:0-10628 GCA_905221635.1 Symbiodinium sp. CCMP2456
CCGCTACGAATAGCTGCAAACTTGCGACCTACTCAGCATGTCAAGAGATTGTGCGTATTGCACAGGAGAGCGGCAGCAATGGGTTGTGCTGCGGCGTGTGACAAAACTGTAGAAGTACGAGCATGGCTTGCCTGGTATTTGTGGCGAGTCGGCTCGGTCATCAGGGTGCTGTTGCCCCTGGGAAAGTATGTATGTACATTGCACTGTACATTATTCTACAGGCTAACCTCACTTCTGTACAAGTGGCCCACTGTGGGCTCACTGGAGTGGCCAGTGCTGGCGCACTAATCTTGGTTGTTTCACTCACTGCGGGGCGTCGTTGGTGGTTGGATCGTGGGGAGGGGGTCGTGGCGGGGGTATCGGTGGAGCAAACTCCAGTTGCCACATCGTGTGGAGACGGCATGGCTCAAGATTGGTCACGGCCCTGATGGTGTAGATGGCGACTGTGATCCTTTGTCCCTGCCATGGTCGTGTTTCATGCCATAGATGCGGGTGGAAGATAGCACCTGGCAAGGTGAGGTTTTGGATCCTGCCAAGCATGGTGCCATCTCTGGATGGGCAGTTACCAGAAGGGGCCTCTAGCCATAGGCCGCCACCCCTAAATGATGAGCATGGAAGCACCACGTTATAGCTGGCAGGGGAGTTGTTGAGGTCCCCATGGGCCTGCATCATGGTGTTGCGTTGCAGCACAAAGCTCGTGAATGCCTCAGTCGTACACGAGCGAATATATTTGCATATCATAAGTGTCACCCAGGGGAATGTCGTCGTGTTGCGACGTAAGCCTTGGAGCGGGCCTTGTGAGTAGGCTCCACTCAGGAAGCACATTCCATCTGCGTGATCTGTGCTGGCTTCCCTACGAAGGTCCCCGCTAGGAAGGCAGTCGCATAGGAGTTCCCATGCATCCATGCGAGCTTGCCCATCGGCAATCATGTCAGCAGCAATCTGCTCAGCCACATGCCGTGGCGTGGGCATTCCTTCAGGGATATGACTCGTGATTTCCAGAGAGTACGGTATACGTACTTGATGCTCATCTTCTGGCAATGGGGCCATCTCTTCCTCACCCATGTTTGTGCCAGACTACACGTAGCGGGCCTAGTGGGGAGGGCGACTACATTGAAAGTCTCGGTATGGCAGTGAACACTCTCCATGACAGGAGGAGGGTAACAGCAGGGGGACAAGGGTCTGGGTCCACCTCGGCATTTCGCTTCCAGCATCTTTTTGTACTTGTTAGCCCATGTTGTCAGCATCATGAATTAGCATAATTATAGCAGTTGCTCAGTCGACAGATCATGTAGACGTCGCCAGAGTACCTGCAGGAGTCACATGCATTGATTACGTGGGGATGAGGTATAGTGAGGGATGAGTAGCCGCTAGCGTCAGACAGCACTGCGCAATTTTTTCTGGTTTTTTGAACTTTTTGGAGCGCAGGCCGCTTGTGCGTCCCCCACACGCGGCTACCCCTCTGCGCTCACTGCGTTTGCCTGCAGAGCAGGAGCAGGTAGCATTGCTGCCCCAAGACCACGTCATGCTGAACTGGTGTTCGGATGTGTTCAATGGGCTTATTGTCATCTGCCTTCCATTGTGGGGGCGCGTGGGGGGCGATTCGTGCTGGAGGGTGATTGATGTATCTAGCTGTGTAGTGTCCTGCTGTAGCGGTGGCTCCGCAGTGTAAGACACACGCAACAACCTGGTATGGTACCGGTTCACAGTCCGCTCCTTGGTGTGGATCGCTATATCGAGGTATTTGGACTGTTGTTTGTATTGACACCGGGGTGTGGAGTTTGATTGTGCCTCCATCTGCTCCCGACCTGAAGCGAGACAGTCGCAGAAGTAGGATTTTGGGGGCGTACGTACAGGCTTGTAGGTAGGTGCCACCTGTGTGCCACTGATCTATGAGATGTTGCAGGGTGATGGTGTCATCTTTTGAGGGGAATCCTAGCGTAGTAGCTTTGTGTGCGTGGCGCTGTTCCCTAGTCTCCGTGCCCTCCAGTTCGCTCACAATACGCGATTCCCACCGGCCTTGAAGAATTTGGGGCCGTCCGGCTCCGAGCAAGTGCTCAAGGAACTCGCAGGCATCCTGTTGTTGACGCAGGTTCGCCCAATCTCTCAGTAATGGTCTCCATGATCGCAGAGCATGTACGTGTATGGGCTTGCGCGTATGAAACAGATCACGCCATGCCTGCTCCTGGTCCCCATACTTGAGTACATCAGCGGCCTGAATGTGACTGACAGCATACAGCCATGCTCTCACGCTCGCATTGATGTAGCATGTATTGCTGCTGTATCATGAGCACTCTGTTAAGGCTTGTTGGACAAGCGCGGCAGCCGGGGACTGCCGGAGTGTGTCGCGTCGGAGCTGAAGGCCGATGATCTGGAGCGCCGAGAGACCTGTCAGGGCCTCCATGCATTCCCATACCGTGCAGTGGCCCTTGGTGCGGTTCGAGATGTCCAGCTGGAATGCCGTCACGCCTGTCATGTTGCCCGCTAGTGGCCTGGTGGCATGGAAGCGGTGGATCATGTAAGGCTGCATGACGATGGGGAGCACCAGCTGAAGGGCTTCTGGTCTGGAAGGGAGTCGGTGTCGCCCCCCCCGATGTCCTTCAGTCCTGTGTGCAGCATCTGTAGTAGACATCCGAACAGCGTCGTTCGGAGGGCTGCGGTGGTTGTTCCCTCCTCCTGTGCCTTCTTCCACTTCTGAGCTGCTGCGAACAGGAGTGGCAGCGGGCCTTGGTTGCCTGGCTGAACAAAGAGCACCCAGCTGTAGTCCTGCCTGAGAATCTTGAGCGCCGTCTCCTGCTGCAGCGCCAGCCTCGCCAGTGCCTTGATCAAGTAGGTGAGGTTGGGGCCATCTGTGTGTCTTCCCTTGCCCCCACCTTTGCGCCAGGGTGGTTTGTTTGTGGGGGCCGGTTGCCAGGGGGCGTGCTCGGCTCGGCTTCCCTCTTGATCGGCGCCCACTCCATCGCGTTCAGCTGATCCTCCACCAGGGGGCCGAAGAACTCCTGTAGCTGGTCCATGCCTGGCAGCTTGCAGCTTCAAACGCATGACTGCCATAGTACAGTGCATTTGGCAGGATGCTGTCGGGAGGCCTTAACAATGGCACCACAGTGTTCACACGGGGATCCAGGGGTATTGAACTTGAAGCATAGACGGCTCGCCGGGATCATAAACTCTTCGTGATCGGCCTGATGAGACAGTCTGTAATGCTGTTTGACCTTGCTTGAGCAGGCAATCCACTGGGAGCACAGGGCGCAGTAGCGTCGAAGCCACTGTCGGTCCTGCAGGTGAAAGGCCGCGTTCTCTGAGTGTTGCTCGAGTAGGCTCCGCACCCTGGGTCGTCTGAAGTACGGTAGGTCTTCGTCGTGTGCATCCGCTGTGGCTTGACCTGGGTATGGCAGAGGCACGTCAGGTGGGGACCTAGAGTCTGGCCTAGCGAGGTCCTCAGGCAGAGGGGGTATGGGTCTGGGGGAGAGGGTGCAGCGTGGCAGGGTGTGTCTGGCAGCTGGGATTGTGGCGTCGGTGTTTGTTGGCCTGTTAGGGGCTGAACTGGAAACAGCACCCTGCACCGGTGCTCTTCAATGTGTTTGCGCAAACTTGAAAAATCATAAAGCTTGACGCTGCAGTGCTTGCATTGTGGGAGACCCCCCAAGGCGTCCTTGTGCTTGTCAAACCTGCGCTGTGTTTGGTTGACCGGTCGGGCCTCGTGGTTCTTATGCTGCTTTGCCATATGTGCTAGCAGTGACGACCTCGTAGCGAAATAAACGCCACATTCCGGGCATGGGGTGCCGGTGCTGGTGTGGTCTGTGAGCTCAAGGAGTGTAGGGGTGTGCGTCACACTAAGTGACGCCATGACCCTCTGCCATGCGTTGCTTTCTGGCCCGCGTCTGAAAGCATCTGGAGACATGCTGAGGTCGGAGGTCTCTTTATTCAGCTGGCGCTTCAGTGCTTCAATCGGATGCAGCAGTTTCCACTTCTCAAGGACGTGGTGGTGCGATGTTCCTGTCATGTACACAGGGTCTCTGACTACAAGACGGATCTGCCGGATGAGCTGTGCCGTGAGGCGCTGCATTCCCATTGGGGTAAGCCCGCTCGCATCAAGGCTGTAGGTCGTGGCTGTATATACGCAGGCCTGCCATATGCGTAGTTTGTGATGTCTCGTCAGGGCGTGTCTTCCTCTGAGTATTCTGGTTAGTCTACCAAAGTTATTGGACCCGACTTCGAGCCTATGCGCCAGGGTCCTATCTTCGAAGTGATCATAACTGACAATGGCACCCAGGTACATAAAGGAGTCAACTAGCGGGATATCGTACCTCCTGATGCGTAGGACTCTGCCCGTGCTTGTTTTGCGCGTAAACTTTCTACGCAGCTGTTCCGAGCCTGGTCCGGTACATTTCAAGATGGCTTTGCTTTTTGAGGGGCTGACCAGCATACCCATTTCTTCAAGTGTATGAAGGAGCGCAGCAACTCGTCCGAGCATGGTCTCCAGTTCGTGCTGTGTCTGGAACTCACCCGAGCAGCGGTAGTCGTCCGCAAAGATGTTAAGGAGGTCCACCGTGGCTTGGTACCCGATCTTGGTGGCAAGTGTGTCACTGATCAGGTGGGAGAAAATAAGCCATAGCAGGGGCGCTACTGCGCAACCCTGTCGGACCCCTTGGGTGGCATGAATGACCCTATCCGTACCGTCATGATTGATGTGGTAGTGGGCATTGTGATGCCAGCAGAGCACGATCTGTATGAAGGGCTCAGGCAGCTGCATTCTATGCATTTCTTCCAAGAGTCTGTGTCTGGGCATGGCATCAAAGGCACCAGCTAGGTCGAGCGTGATCTGTAAGCCCCCTGCCATGGTTTTGGTGGCCGTGCCCGCAAACTTGTCATGTAAGGTGCTGTGGTGGGCGCGGCATCTGGACCTGACCTGGGCGCAATGATCGAAGACGCGGCGTAAAGCGTCCCTGTGCGACCTGCTCGGTGTATACCCGTACTGCGGGTATTGTGTTGTGTGACTATAGATAAGCTCCTGGTACGGTGCCACCAGCGCCTTGAACGTGAGCTTGCCAAGCTGGTCCTGGAGGCCGATAGGCCTGTAGTGTCCGGCCTCTGTGCCTGTTTTGTTGGGCTTGCCTAGTAGGATAAGGTGAGCATCAGACCATCTTTGTGGCACAATGGTGGGACGGTTGCACCAGTTTCTGTCTATCACTTTGTGCACACCTGCACCGCAGCGATATCCGCACAGAGTCGCCAGATGGCACTGGGCGGGTGTCCGAGTGGGACAGCCTTGCGAAGTGGGGCCTTCCGAAGGTGCTGCGCGAGTTCATGCGGGTCCAGCAGGGGCCCGTCTGGGGCCGCCTCAGGGTGGTTCGCCAATTGGCTGGCGCCGGCTGTCATTTGCATGTCCGTATCCACACTGGCCGTGAACTTGGCGGTGAAGTGCTGGTGGAAGCAGGTGGCTTCCTCACTTCTGGACATCATTTGACCTTTGGCGTCCCTGAGTTGCGGTCTACTTCTTCTGGTTTTGGGGGCCAGGGTGCGAACCACCTGGTAGAGGAGGCGCTGGTTGTGGCTCTGCGCTGCTTTCTCCGCAGTCTGCATCTGTTCGAGGATATAATCCTTTTTTGTGGTGCGGCAGCGTTCCTTGTGGCTCTTATACAGGCCGTTGTAACGATGCCATGTTTGCCATCTTCCTAGGATAGCGCGAAGTGCGGTATCCCTGTTGTCACTGCGATAGTGTCGCCACGCCTTCCACATGTCTTTGATACCCTGTTGCACTTGTGGTTGTTGCCAGCGCACAATTTTGGCCGTGGTCTGGGATGCTTTGGGAAAGTGTTTGGCAGCGATGTCGTAGATGATTGTGGAGATGTCTCCAGCTTTGGCAGCGGATTGTACCACCTCCAGTTGCATTTGCACTTCTTGTCGGAACTTAGCAACGTCGGGGTGCAGTTCAGGATTCTTGTGTTGAGTGAGCTGCACAATTCGTTCTGCGTCCACTTGGGGGAGCGGTTTGGTGGGTTTGTGGAAGATTTTAAAGTAGAAGGGAAGTGTGGCGGCAATGGGTGTGTGCATGCCACCTCCCTGTCTCCAGCCACGGACCGGGCAGTTATGGAGAGGTCTGGCCTGGCGTGCTTCCTTGGTGGAGTGGCTGCTTCTTATCATAAGATAGTCAAGTTGTGCGTGGTGCTTGCCAAAGTGAAATGTGTGAGTCCTGCTTCCTGGGGCACCCCAGGTGTTCAGAACTGTGAGAGGGTGTGTGGTGAGGATGGTGTTGAGCTCGGCTGCATCCGGGCCCGCTCCGCAGAGAGGGCACCCGTCCCATGCCCGATGTGTGGGTGGAGTGGGGATAGCTGAACGTTAAGGTCCCCGCCTATGATCAGAACCTCTCGGTAGGGTATACCGCCTATGCATCGGGCACACGCGTGTTGGTACGCACATGTGACACTGAGGACTCGACCTGTAGAAATCTAGCACGTAGGAGTCTGCCTGGGATCACCGCGTCATGCCGGACCTCCTGTACGTTGGTGATTGATTTCCTGATTAGGATCATGACCCCTGCATGCTTCTGGGCTGGAGTGCCTGAGCCAATGCAGATCCAGGTGGGGGTCGAGTACTCGCTATCATCCCTGAGCTTGGATTCCTGGATCAATGCGACATCGTAGTGCGATTGGTCAAGGAAGCTCATAAGGTCTTCGTACATACCCGAGCCCAGGCCTCCCACATTGTGGCAGTAGACCTTCAGGTTGCGTTGGGGGTTGCGATTCTGGGGTGCTCGGGTTAGTGTATGCTGCTCCTGGCTATTCGTGGGTCCGTCAACAGTGAGTATGCGTCCTCTGTAGATAGCCTGTCCGTGTTTGATGGCGCGGCCACATGCTCTCTTAAAAGATCTCTTGACGTATCGATTCCAGTTGTGAGTAGGTTCCTGCTTCCCATATATGACCTGTATTCCGTTTTGCTTCGGCACTAATTGTGAGCACATACGGCCTGTTGGGTTGCCTTCCCCAGCCCCAACGGAAAGAGCTGGAACCCTCACACTGTGGGAAAGCTGACACTGTATCAGAATCATCAGAAAGGTGAGTTTGCTTCCCACCCCGGACTTGGGACCGGGCCGGCTGCTGATTGAGAAGTGATCATCCACGCTTGCTTTGGGGCAGCCCAGGGGGCTGCTCCCATGGTTAGGGGGCAAAGATTTGCACGTCCCTGACCTTCGAGCGAGTGCACACAGTAAGATGTTGAGTTCATGCCAGGCTGTGTTATGTACTGCAGACTTCAACAGTGCGCCAGCAGACTGCTGCATCCAGCGATTCAGGTGGGGGCTAACTTGGCTCAACGTAATAGTGGCCCTCCAGGGGCCACTTCGCCGCCTCGGCGTGGTCCTGCGTCGGCGTTTTCTGGGCGGGCTACCAATCTTAATTTTTCGCGATCGACTGGGTGGCCAGGTCCTGCAGGTCAAGGGGGATGCATACGTGTATCCTATTCCTATGGTTAGGGGGCAGCTTGGCACGGCAGGCAGGGGCACAAAAAGCCATGTATCGCCGACTGTGCTGTGTGTCCCGTGCCGGTGCACGTGAAATCGCCAATGCGACCTGCTGCGGGTGGGGTGGACCGCCATCGGCAGTCAACACCTCGGAGCTCCGCAGAATTTGGACGCTCTGGAAAAAGCCGGGTCGACGGTGGCTTCCGTCAGGATCACCTCGTTGGCCGACCTATAGAATCTGACACTGGATGCCGCTGCATCTTGAGCGCGAATCCATATGGCTAAGTCACCGGGTGTCCTCGATAGCCGGGTTAGGATCAAATCATCTTTGATGTGGCGGATGGAGTGGCCCTGGAGGGCTCGGACCTGGCAGCGGCCATCCCGGAAGTCGACTTCAAACCTGTTCTTCTGGTTGTAGTGGATGACGTCAACTACCTCCGCCTCTGTGACCCATTGATCCCAGAACCTTGGGGCCCGTAAGAGGTCTCCCATGTCCATGTAGCCATCCTCCCTGGGCGCGGCGTGGCGGAGCAGCTGTGTCAACGCCTTGGAGATTTGTTTGGCGCGTTCCCCCCGAACGCGCCGCGGCTGTCCGTTCTTGCGCATCCAGTGCTCCGTTCCCGACTCCTCAACTTCCTGCGTCACAGACCCTGTTCCAGAGTGCGGGCTTGAGCGCGCTGGTGGGCTCGGAGGTGGCCTCACCCGGTGGCCACCTATGAGGCGGTGCGGAGGGCTCAGGAGGGGTCCCCAAGGTGACTCCCTAGGAGTAGTCATCTTCACATCACCCGAGTGGCTTGAGGATTCTTGATCCACAGTGGGTTCCTCCATCTTCTGGTCGAGGAGCTGCAGCGGTAGAGCTGGCGGTGGGGTCTCCTTGGCCGTCGCCTGGTTCGCGGTCGGTGGCTCCCGTGCTTCGGGACGCTGGTGTGTCTTCTCTGGGGTCTGGAGGCTGTCTCCGCGAGGCCCGCCACTGTGTAGTAGTCCGCGAAGGTCTTCTGCTCCGGCTTCTCCCGGTTGCGGGATGGGGGTGGTTTCGTGTAACCTTATGATATGGATGAACTCTGTCGGGTTCACCTTCCACTTCATGGCACTGTAGGTGGCCGGTGTGCACTGGTCCATCATAGCCGTGATCAGCACCACCAGGTGCTGAAAGCTGCCAAGCCATGTGGGCCTCGGTGTCTGTTTGGACGAGTAGACTGTGAAGGCTTCAACGAAGGTCCCACACTTCTCTGCATTGTCGTAGACACCTCTCAGCTGTGGGCTTAGCAGTGAGCACACGAGTGATAGGTTCCAGTTACCCACCCTCGGGAAGTCCTGTGTGGCAGCATCCTGATGAAAGTCATCGTGGAATTTTGTGAAGTCGCCGGATCTGTAGAAGGCGTGGAGCAGTGTGGGGAGGCCCGCATTGGCGAGCTTTTCCAGGAGCTCGACCACTTTGTGCAGCCTGTCCAGCTGGTTTGCACAGAGATCTTCCGCAGGAGGAGGGGCCGAGTCTGGCTTCCCTGCTTGTTGTCTTTGCACAAACTCAGCACTGACCTGGGTGCTCCGTGATCTCTTGGAGGCCGGTGGTCCCGAGGCTTTGCGAACCGGCGACGGTTCTGACGTGTCCTGGTCGTAGGAGGAGTCATCGCTGTGAGATTCTCTCCTGTCATCTCCTGCCTCCTCTTCCTCCTCGTACCAGCTGTAATCGTCATCATAGTGTTCCTCTTCTGCTGGTCGCCGATCATCAGCACGTTCATGTTCCTGCCTCGGGTTGCGCCAGCTCCAGCGCTCATCTTCTTGGTACCACCAGTCCGTTTGCCAATCCTGCTGCTTCCAGGACTCCCAGGGGCCGGAGGATGGCTCACCTATATCCTCTCTTCTTCTGGGGCCTCTTGTCTGCGAGGGCTCCCCAACGTGGTGCCCCTCTCTTGGCTCTCATCCGTATGAATTCTGTAGTGCTGCGGACGTTCACGGTCTGTCGAAGGGGCCGCTGTTTGTGCAGGGCCGCCTCGCCGCTGTTGTTGTTGGCGCGCCTGCACCTCCTTCCAGTATTCCACGTAAGGGGCTCTTCTACGGAGCTCTCCTGCTGTCCTGCGACGCCTGCCATCCGGTCTGTACCGCGACCTAGGCGGTCTCTGCTGAGCCCCCTCGCCGGGCTTGGGCATGATGCCTTCTGCACACACGCAGCAGGAGTGAGGCAGGCGGGAAGCTGCAGATGCACTAGCAGACTCATGTGTGCTGCAATCTAAGCTCACAGTGACTGTATGGTCAGGCCTTTGCTCGTTCACAACGGCAACTATGGCATCAATACGCGGTCCTGGTGGGTCTTCACGCTGAGGATCCGCCGTCTGATACGGCATGTGGCAGTCGCGCCTGTGCTTTAGTGGAGGGAGGTTCCGGGGGTTCCAAGGGTCTTCGGGGGCAGCGTCCTGGTTGGGTTGTCTCTACGGTGCAAGACAGACGGGCAGAGCATGTCCTGTGTAGCTTGGGGCCCTGGCCAAGCCGCCTAATCCATGGCGTGCAGGTCCACCGCAGTGGCGCTCGCAAGAATTTCAGGTTGGTCATGTGTATGCTGCGAGTCATACCTATTCTGAGCCACTTGCAGGGATTGTTGCGCCAGAGCACGGCTGTATGCTGGCATGCGTTTGCGTCTGCTTCGCCTCTTGCCTCGTGGTGATTCAGGCTGGGAGGGTGGCAAAGGCCTAGGCCTGTCCAGGTTCGAGGTGCAGGGCTCCTCACCGGAGGATCGATCAGTCTTGAGTACTGCGTACGCCTCAGTACATTTGTTGAGGCCATGCACCTTCGCTTGGGGCCACTTGGCTCCCAACGCCTGATCAATGATGCGGGAGTCGGAGTCTCCCGTCCACTCTTGCAGATATTTATCAAGACAGCTGCCGCGAGCATCATCAGCAGGGGCCCTAAACTGCCAGGCACCACTTTGTAATGACGATTCCTCTGACGTTGTTTGTGTGCACTGCTCCATGGCATGGATGGGATCACCTCTAAGCAAAAAAGTTTGCGTCCCGCTAATGGGACACGTCTGCTGAGCCGGAGTGCTTACTACTACTACTACTACTACTACTACTACTGCTACTGCTACTGCTACTACTACTTACTACTACTACTACTACTACTACTACTACTACTACTACTCCTGCTGCTGCTGCTGCTGCTGCTGCTGCTGCTG
>CAJNDV010003570.1:42734-67734 GCA_905221635.1 Symbiodinium sp. CCMP2456
CTGCAAAGACTCAACGTCAGCCAAGGCGAGTGAGAAAAGGAAGGGTGCGCCGCTCTACATTGTGTACAATTGCGCGTGTGAGTTCTGCATTGGCAATACCACAACTATATCAACAACACGCTCGGTGAGGTGAGCATCTACAACATATCATCAATACCAAACCCTCACGCAAAAGCCTTATAGAAGTCCTATATACCCTAAACTCCCCACCTGTAGTTTCCTTTAACTTGTGTGACCGCCTGTGACTTACCTGGGCGGACATGTTCCTCTCATGCAGAGGCCCCTGGAATGACAGACCTAAACAGTGCCCTCGACCCTGTATTGGTTGTTGAAAGGCTGCTCCTGAAGTTTGAAGTTCGCCCAAATTCCGTAAACCCTCGCAAGACCTGAGGAGCGTTTGTTCGAGTTTGCTTGCCAGGTTAGTCTCCATCGTAGAGGAGCTTCAGCGATCCGACGATGGCTTACCATCCAAGGGGCTCCAGGGGCATCTTGGACTTTGCGCCTCAAAAGCAACGAGATACCTATTTCGTCGTGCTGCCATGACTCTCCATGCTTCTGCTTCTGCATAACTGTACAGTGTTCGTAGTCGAAATGGTCGTTTTTTTGTGCTTGTTCCCAGCTGTTGTTCTCCAGGTTCGCGATTCCTAGAAGAGACCCGCGATGCGCTGGAGGCTGGTTGCCACATCGCAGCACCGAAGTCGCAGAGAGAGTGGAATGCAACCTGGTTGGAGGCCGTGGGCGTGGAAGCCTACTTGCAACAGGCCCTACAAACCGATCAGCCGCTGCTGATGGGCCAGCCGGAGCAGACGCCCAGACTCGAGGTACTGGACCAGAGGCTGGATTTATGACGGAGTCCGATGGCCGTGAAGTGTCTGTGATGCTGAGGGCGCTTGTCGCTTCTTTGTCTGCCATCCTTTATGTAAAGAAAAGCACGCTCTGGGGGCCCAGTTTTCCCACAAAGTGGATTTGAAAGGTTTGGGGATGTGTTCTTTATGTGTGTGTGTGTGTGCAGTATGTTGAGACCTACTCTTATCCTGTTTCTTTACATGTTAGTGTCCCTCCGGAAATGGAAGTGTAATATCCTGTGGAGCGCTGGGAATGTCGGTTTGTTGCCGATTTTCGGCACCCACTCGTAGAGAATGTGGTTAATGCCCCAGAGACGGCCAGGTGTCAAGCGCATGCTGCAGGCTTGCGCTTCTTGGATTCACTACTCTGCGATACTGCACGTTTCGAGCAGCACCATCTGGTGGAGGAGCTCAGGAGAAGTCTGCAGGTTCTTGGCTTCCTCCATGCAGAAAGTGGAATCGTTCTGAGCTTGTCTGGCGGTGTGGACAGCATGGTGACCTGCTGCTTGCTCTGGCTTTTGCGTCGTCGCTTACCTCCAGAGCAGTGCTTCAAATTTTGTGCATTGCATCTCTGCCACCCAAACCGCGATGATGCCCGAGATGAAGAGGGCTGGGTGCGGTGGTCATGCTCTAAGTTGGGAGTCGAGTTGCTCACCTACAGGCTAAAGATCCGACGGCCCCATGGAACCCTGCGAACTGGAATCTCTCGTGAGCGCTACGAGGAGAAGTCGAAGCAGATTCGTTTTCGCATGTATTCGCGCTGTTTTGAACACCTTCGCGTCCCTTTTGAGAGGGGGGCAACACTGGTAGCACACCATGAGGATGATGCAGACGAGAATCGGCTGGCTGAGCTGGGAAAGGGCAACATCATCCATATTGACGGGATGTTGCCAAGCAGTACAACCCAAGGCGTGACTGTCATCCGGCCATTCTTGAAGGTGCGCAAAGCTGAGCTCATCGCCTTCGCTGATCTCGCGGCCCTCTGCTACATGCAAGACTCGACGCCCAAGTGGAGTCGGAGAGGCTGGATCCGATATGTCTTGGACGAGATGAACTCTGAAGAGCAGCAGAACTTTACTCGGCTGCAGATGCTCCTGTCCCGAGCTGGTGAGGCATCTGCAACCCTTGGCGAAGCCATCGACGAGTCACTGGGAGTATGGAAAGAGTCTGACATTACCTGCGGAGTCCCTCGCCGGCATGCGTAAGATCCCGAGTCCAGGCTAGATGGACCCCCGGGAGTTCTCGTAGGCGGTCCCATGCTGTCCCTCCGTCCCACCCATAAAGAACCATCCGGTGCGTCGAGCTTGTCACTTCAGGTGATCGGCGTTCCTGAGGTGACGCTCACCACTGGAGACAGCAAGAAAGGCACGGCATTGAATTGCTAAGGGCTATAAGATTTAAACCAAATGCGTAAGTACGTGCAACTACTACAATCGCGAACTGGGCCCAAAACCGAACGCTTCTATCTAACCACTCGTCTGCTTGCCAGAGCTCAGCCGCAGCTCAGATCCTCCACGCAATGTTGAGCTCTGACCTCAGCTCTTGGAAAGGTCAGGAGCAGATCGTTCACGGCTACTCCTCACATCAAGTGCCGGTGGTCATACTCAGGCTCGTAGCTGGGGCAACTTCAGCTTTTTACAGGCAGCACTGTTCAGGGCAAAGGATGACACCTGTGGAATGCCTTCTTCTCGCTTCCTGCCCGGACACACCGGATGTCGAAAGCCTCCCTTGGTTCACTTGTGCTGTAACGTGGCGCTGTCACCTACGGCGCCTACGGGCCGACTCGTCTTAGAATGATCCTCTTGCCTGAGAGGTTGCCGGTCCTCTTCACTTTGGCTGAGGAGTTTCACGAGAAGGTGAGCCTGCATGTGCTGACTTTTCAGTCAGTGATGGTTGGCTATGTTCGTTTCGTATTCGTGTCCTTCTCGCAGCTTGTAGCTTTGGTAGCTGACCAGTTGCTCCTGCTGCTACGAATCTGGGTGTATTGTGAAGTTCTCGCTTGTTGGGACTTGTTCGGCATCTGTGAGACTCTGTTCAAGACCTGGCGAAACAAACCCGAACCTGCGCACTTCGAAATCAGGAAAGCCAAGACCCATGACCTTGGAAACCCTTCCACCGTGATTGAAGAGAATTGCCCGTGCAGGTGAGGCAGCTGATGGACGACTTCCGGGACATAGCCGGCATCTGGAACAAGGCGTTGGACTTTCCAATGTGTGGATGTTTGTTCCAGATTTCTTATGTTAATGCAAGGAGAGAGGTGACGCACTCGTCTGCTCCAGATTGGCAGCGGTTTTTGCAGAAAGTGAAGGTTCCACATGCATGCCGGTAGTGGCCGCTTGCTGTAGTGAGCAAATGCCGGAGGGCACGGAAGTTGGAGGGATTTTGACAGGCCATCGGGAAGCAAACTGCCTTGCCAAACGGTCACGGAGACGGCGCCCGCAAGACGGGAGCAGCACACGAGAGTTTGGATATGGAGGCTGCGCTGTGTTGATAGGCTCCGGCGTTCAAGATTTTGGAAACGGGTTGCGCTAGATGAACAGATGAACTCGGGGCTTATCTGAGCCCTACATTGATGTGAGGCTGATAGGCGAACGATCCGCTTTTATAGAATGAGATGGTTTCATGGGCTTGTGTCGAAGATCTGGCAGGACGAGGAGGCTGGGGCATGCCCTCTGCAGGCCAGGTCAGGGAGTGGGAGAACCTTCAATAAACTCGGTCTAAAGCTCTTCGTGGGATCTGTGGAAAGGAGTCCACATTTTTTCGTGTTCCTGCTTCAGGCCGTCCGTGTTTGCGACGGGCCCTTTGAGATGGGGCCCTTCGTCCTGGGCCGCGGTGTGTGTGTGGCACTGAATGCGGTGCCGGAGGCGTGGATGGATCATCGTCTCCACGGCCGTCGCGGATAAGTGCCGGTTATATAGTAGTTGTATGGTATGATTTAGTTTTATTTGTTTACGCTTGCAGGCCAACTGATTTTGATTTCAAATGGCTTTCGCAGCAGCTGATTCAGTTTGGCATGCCACCTTGCAGCCTGGCAGGTTCATCGACTGCTCGGCGGGCAGCTGGTAGCCAGGCTGCTGGGCATCGTGCTGAATGGGCCTTGCTTGTGTTGCTAAAAACTGTTGGGGGGCCAATGTGGATTAGCATGTTTTCGAGGCGACTCGTAATCGGTTCTTGAGACTCCAACACTGGATTCCCCAGGACCCCCACGGCCCTGCTGTGCCCTAGCGTCCTCCGCCCTCAACAACTTACGTCCAATCAGGAAGGCATTGAAGCACGTGTGGGACTGCGTGGTCCGCGCTCGGCGGGAGCACCACTGGGGTACTTTGCACAAGATGTGCCCCTTCCTATACGCCGAGGGCTCAGGGCTTGCTTGAATGCGTGGGCTTGATGTTTTCAGGCCCCGATTCCGAGAAGCATGGTTTCTCATTGCATGACTTGCGCGAGTTCAGACGACCACTTTTCGTTTATGATTCCCAGGTGCGAGAAGCGAGCAGCCTGGTTCTGTGCGATGCGCAAGAGTGCGGGCCGGAGTTTGCAGACGTCGGCTCCCAAGACCTGAGAAAGTGCAGGCGTCCTGCGTCTAATATATCGCACCAGTTCATGTGGTTGCTTTTCAATGTCGCCGATAGGGTTTCCACCTCAACCTTACGAGTGCAGAGATATCGTCTCTGCCAGGCCCGATGGCAGCGTCACTTCGTTGCTGCCGTGACAGAGTTCCTGCAGACACAGGAGAAAGCTGGAGTAACCGAAATGCACAAGCAGCCACAGCAGCAGACCCGTCAGCATGGAACACCGCATATCTGCATAACATCTGATACTAGAGTCGTGAAAGCTTGCACACCCCCAGACTCTTGAAATCGTGACGAATTTTTGATGCTGGCTCGAGAGCTGTACAGCCGTGCTGTACTTGTTCAAGTTCAACAGGCTGGTATAAGCCGCAACATGTGCGGCAATCACGTTATCCTAGTCTTGCACAATCAGCACAAGTTACAAACAAGTCCTCTCTGGTTGTTCTGGTCTGGGGCTGCGAGCTCTGGAGAACTGGAGAACCCATTTCCTGCTGGCTGGCGCTGGGGCCTCGAAGCGTACCCTCAGTACGAAATAGGAGGAGACACATCCTGTTGCTGCGATAGTCGTCAGCCCCAGACTTCGTGAGGGTGGGTGTGCGTGTAGGCTTCTCCGGGTTGGGGCTTCAACACCAACCCCTCCACAGCTATATTTTAGTTGGCTTGCGCGCCCAAATGCTTGACTGACAGGGGAACAGCCATGTGCTCGTTCTCCGAGGCCTCACTATGTTCTTCTGCTGTACCTGTGCCGATGAGCCACTCGGTCTGATTTACATGGAGTCGGGGGTGTGTAGGACGTGCTTGATTAAGGTCTGGGGTACAAGGCACGTTTGGGCCATCGCATGTTCATGGCCCATGACTGTCACACCCCATGACAGTTTCTGATGAACAGTTTCTGACGCGTCAGTTAGCGAACAGTTGAATACTGTGAGGCCTCAGTGCCCGGCAGCTTCATACTTTCCTCCCGAAAGCACAGCCAGGCAAACGAAGCTGTGCTTCGGTGACAATGCCGTCGGGGCCCCAGCCATCACAGTCGTGCGCAGTGCTTTAAAGAGGCTGGCTCAGGCAGCTTAGGGCTTCGCGTGCTTTGAAGGATTAGCTTTGAGGGACATTGGGGCTCTTTCAGTTCTGAAACAACTGACGAGCTGTCCACTTGTTAAGTTGCTGCTCTGGGACAGTGGCCCTGCAGCTGAGCGGTATGCATTGTAGAATTCGATCGGTACCAGGATTCCGCAAATCTGCTCATCGAAGCCCAAAACCGACTGAAACACAGAGCACAGAAAGACGGCGCAAGCCCTTCAGCCTAGCCTTCGGAACCTTCGGCCTGAATCCGTTGTACAGGACGTTGTCGACTCTGGCCAGAAGGCTCTTGTCCTTGCCGCGGCCGCGCAAGAGAAGCCTTAGACATTAGAGCTATGGTCTTCATGTGCGGATCTGGCTCTTATGGCAACCTCACGAGTTGACTTGTGGTACAGACCCCATCTCTGCCGCGCAGGGTGACAAGGAAAAGACCGTAGGGCCAACGCGGCATGTGTTGACCATTGGAGCAGATTGATGGGTGCACGGCGTGTTCTGTTTTTGGGTCGTGCTTCAGACAAGCAAAATAGACCCACAATGATCTATGATCCATCATGATTCGTGACTGGTGTGCATGCAGATGCTTGACGAAATCCGCAGTCCCCAGAAGCGGGTTTCGATCCAATGCAGCTCTGATGCCTGGTATAGGGATTGGCAGAAGTAGCTGCTGAGTCCATGCCTGTAGAGATCACCAGTCCATCACATGCAAACATCCGGCCTGATCCGTTGCCAGGCACATCAGCGCTTTCAGCGCCCGTGCGCCTATTGATGCCACTCAGGAGGCAGTCGAGAAAAGAGTTGCCATGAACGAAGGTCGAAGGCGTCGAAGACTGGCAAACAGTAGGATCGCCAACGCCATGACCGCCATCAGAAATTTCTGATCACAGCCAACCGCAGCCTCGCATTGCAAAGCGAAAGTTGTCTGGCGCCTTGCATTCTCGCACGACTACGCACGAAGATGTCCACAACGTTCCTCAACTACTGCTACGGCAACCATGACCGCTGCAACTACCACCACTACCACTGCCACTACCGCTGCCCCAACCCCTACCTCTCCCCCGACGACGACGACGACTACTACTACTACAACCCCTACCCCTATCACTAGCACTACGACGACGACTACTGGCAGTTGTCTTGCTTTCATACCAGGACGACAGGGAGACAGCGAAGCAACGGCTGCAGGTGGGAGTTGCAAAGAGAGCTTTCTGATTAGGAGGCCTTCACGGCTTCACGGTCTGCAGTCTTTTCTTTTGTTGGTTTAGGGCTTTGCAATGCAGACAGAGAGCCCCTGAGTCGGCCAGCAGTCCGAAAGATCTTCCGCAACGTCTACAAAGTTAAGTTGCATCTTGCAAGCGAGGCGCTTGAGGCTTCGACTCCAGCTCCGTGTAAGCTCCGAAGCCCTCTCTGACCGTCTCTCCTGCACGCCAGCGTCTGATCCGGGACTTCGCCCACGACGCCGTTGGCCCGGGCTTGCCAGTAGAGGCCGAGATCACACACACACACAGGGTTTGGAGAAGGTGTCAACTTCTTTGCGTTGTGTTTGTGCGGGGTGTGCTGGTAGAGGGTCGGTATTTGTTTCCTTTCGGTTATTGCTTCCAGCACAGGCCTGCTTGACGAAGCCCTGCTGGCCAGGTGAGCATCCAGGAGTCTGAGGAGGGCACTGCTAACTTTCAGGCCCATCTTCCGAGTTGAAGAGTCGACTGGAGTCTGCAGGCTGCTCTCGGAGCGGTTTCAGGTTTATGCGGCTTGAAGGTACTGCAGATGCACATATCTTGAGCTTTAATAAACATGTCATTTACATGCATCAGACATACATACCTAGATACTTATCTATCTATCTGTCTATCTCTCGATCTATCTATCTGTCTATCTATCTATCTATCTATCTATCTATCTGCATACGATATTGTCACATGTTGTTCTACATTTCCCCTGCATGTCGTGGCGATTAAGTGGAGTCACTTCCGATCCGATCCGAGACTCACAATCATTAACCTCCCTAAGGGCTTTAGACCTTGCACAGGGGATGCTGCGGCTGGATCGACGACTCAGCCAGGTCGGGGACGTTTCTTTCGAGCTGCGCCGCCTCAAGAACGGAGCTGATCACCGCATGCATAAAAGGGCGAAGCTAGAGAGCACACTATGTCTGCTGGATCCTGGTGGGCAGGTGGAAATCTGGCCGGCTGTTGAAGAAGGCCTATCGACGTCCAGTGTGACAAACTGAGGTTGTTGGGGCTTCTTCGAAAAGCAAGTCTTTGCATCCAGGGCCGGGGAAGCTCTTTGGGGTTCAAGGGTGCAGCCGGAAAGGTGGAGGGTGCATGAGACTTTGGGCCCTTGGGCCCTAGGCTGCTCGTGGCTTAGACCTCCAGAAGGAGGAAGAGTTTGGGTTTTGGCCATCACAGCTGGCAACTGTCTCAGCCAACCTTGGCGTTCAACCTAACTTGACAGGCAGGTGGAAAAGAGGTTTCGATAGCAAAAAAAGACCCCCAGCAGGGTGGTTCAGAACGGCAGGCCTTCCGAATTCTCTAGACGACCCCTCCAACTCCTTGCTCCCCTACATGCTACAAATCCTTGGTCCCTAAGACGACTCAAACCCCTGACGCAGCTCACACTTGACGGAAAAGATAGCTCGCAAAGGTGGGTTGTGTGAGTGTGTGGCACGGGTGCATGTGCTTGGATGTGGCGGGACCACAACGGGGAGGTGCCACTCGGGGCTCGTTTTGTTGGGCACGACCCGCCGCGGCGACAACATCTGTCCATTGTTGAAGAACAGGAGCCCTCCAAGAGCGCTATGCATGATTAGAACAGCAACGCAGCAACAACATCTGCGCAAGGAGTGATTCAATTAATTAGGCCTGGTGGGGTTCCGCTCTACGGAGGCTGCCATTATGGCTGCATTTGCTTGCTTCGAGTCGCTCCCTCTCCAGGCACGTCGTCGAGCATCACCGTGCCCTTCAATCAGGCAGCATGTGGCAGCGTGCGGAAGTAGTGGACTTCGCGGGGAGATTGGAAAATTGGGAGGATATGGTAGGATGGGCGTATAAGATTGCCGCCAAAAGCCAGCACACTGCAACATGCCTTGCCTCAGTTTACGCTACCGAAACTCTGGAGAGACCGCAATGTCCCCATGGCCTTCCTAGCATCCCCCCGACAACACTGGACTCCGAGTTCCCTGCATCCCACGAGCGAAACAAACGACGGAGAGCAATGAAGGAGTTCTCCCCTAAAGGTTGGGGCGTCCAGGACTGGCTTTGTTCACTCAGCAAGAGGCGAGATGGAGTGCGGAGTCCGTGCTAGAAGAGCCCCGCTCGCCAGGTCAAATCCGTCTCTAAACTTAGCGACTGCCCTGACATTGACATCAGCGAGACCAAAGATGGGTGCCAGCCTCAGGTGCAGGTTGAGAACGAAGGACCGCCATTGGTTCTGAATCTGAATGCAGACAGAGCATAGTCAAGATCTCATCCCTGTAGATCAGAAGCCTGAATGAAGCCAGTGAAGCGGACAGCAGACCTGGCTCTCGAGACATGTGCATAGGTGCGGTTTCCAACTTTCGCTGACCGGCAGGGATGCACCATCTTTGACGATCGAAAGCACTCAGAAGCCAACCGTCAAGCCGGAGACTCTGACATGTCGGGAGTTGTGTGCAGAAGACTTCTGGATCAGAAGGGGCTCGAAGCTGCATGACCTCAGCATAGACTCTCAAGCCCTTGAAGCCCTTCCATTCGGCACGCCTGGTCTGGAGGCTATGCTTCGATTCTGCCATGTCCCGGGATCGGGCATACACTTGTCTGAGGTGGGAACCGGGCAATACTATTCCTTATCCGGGCCTCGGAATGGATCTACCAGTAGGTCGCTCCAGTCTTTGCTCAGCATGCTCTGCTCTTTGGGGGTAGAGCTCCTTGTTGCTCCAGTTGCAGTGTATGTATAAATTTAAATGGCTTTCTTATCCCTTCTTCGATCGTACTGACTGCGATGTGGCCTTCTGTGTAGGATGTGGTGCTCTGTTCGTTGTTACTCTGGTGGTGGGGTTGTGGTGGTGGTCGTGCTTGCAGCTGCATTTCCATCCCGTCGCGAGGAGGCTGTTGGATTGAGGCCTCTTGTTTTTGCCCATGCTAATTTGCCAGCCCCTGAACATTGATCGGCACAGCCAAGCTAGCCTGCAGGATATTCCACATGTCCATGGATCAACCTGTTGCAGCCGGCTAGCGGATGCGGAAGATGGTCCCAAACTTGGCATGAATGTGTCTGGGAAGCGCGCGGAGGGTACGTGGCAACCAGAGTTGCCCCTTTACTGAAACGTTGAGCTATTCGCGACGGAGTTTTGAATTCTCGCGGCATGGAGTCTCCCACAGAGGATGCATGTTTTGGATGTTCTAGCAGCTAGCTCCAGGAATTCGGAGGACTTGGGAATCGCCTTTCCGGCCCCTTGTCGCGAAGCCGACGACGTCTCAACTAAACTCCGAGAGACAGAGCTTGAGGCTTGAAGATGGTTTAGTTTTGGGAGTGCTCACGATGCTGGTGCGTGGTTTGCCCGAGGCCTCGATGCGCCTTTGCTGCGTCCCTCCGATTGGGGGGGAAGGCATGAACACATCGTCGTTAGTGTTCCTGGGCACTGTGTGAACTGTGCCCAGTTCCATGAAAGCTTCTGTGCTGAGTGATTTCCACTGAAGCTCGGAGAGGGAAAGTCCGAGAGAAGGAAACAGAGGTAGAGAAGCAATGGTAGAGAATCAGAGAGATACTCGTAGATGTTATACATCAACGGTCATCTACATGACATTTGCAAGGAGGTATGTCAACTGTGTGCATGCATACGCATGTATCTGTCTATCCAAGGTTCGGGACGAAGATAAAGAGAATGCTTGAGGTCCTTCGGCTCCCCCTTATGCTAGTAATGAAAGCTCCCAAAGGGGTTCTATAGATAGCCGCATGACCATGCAAACCTGGCAAACCTGGCAGTGTGGCAGACGGTACGGCAGAGACGATAGATGGGATCACAACATATCCATCGCCCGGAAGCGGGAGATTGCTATGATGTTCCGGTTTATCGGAAGCACAGAAGCTGCGCTCCAGATCTCGTGCCCCGGGGCATCCTGGCGAAGCCATTGCCCAACGGGTGCGGAAGCAGAAGGATGCTGCGAGCATGAATGGAGGTTTTTGTTGGCCCCTCTTTGTGGTTGGGGGTTCCAAAAACTAGACTAAACCAGTGATTCCAGAACACGTCCGAACTTGCCTTTGGGGTCCCTGTACTATCAGGTGGGTGCAATGCCCAGCCCACCCTCTTGCTAGGGCAAGGCTTGCAGACAATCTTGGCCGGTGGTTTAGCCTGTTTCCTTGATCTCTGTGGTAGCATTTCGGCAGACCACTCCCTCATCTGTTAAAGCAGTTGCCGGTCTCACTCACTCGGCCAAGACCGTCAGACAAGCTACTTCTTTTCAGGCCGCTTTTCGACTGAAAAGTATCGCTTAAGCAAGGATTCTGGAAGATTCTGCACCATGTTTCCCAAGAATGGGCTTAGTTTCTGTGTTCGCGATTTTCGCACCACATGATGCTGCTGGCTTGTAGCGCGGTAGCGTGCTTGCTTCGAGAATGGTGAGCTCCGGCGGCGAGAGGCCGGCCCTGGGAGGCTAGGCGTTCAGCGAGGCAGGCAGCCAGGCAGGCGGGTAATGGCGGGTAGGCGGATAGGTTGATTTTGTACATGCATGGACTTGCACAAAGACTATGTGCGCATGTCCCAGCATGGATCGTTCGAAGCAGTAGACCAGAAGGTGTTCATCTCTACTAGCTTCCCTTCAAGGCTCACACCCTCTGCGCTGGCAGCCGCCGAAGCTGCCAGGGAGCCCACGTTGGGTCGGCAGACTCTTGAGAGAGAGGTTTGGGCTCTGCTCTAGGCAGCTCTTGTGGCTGAAAGCAACACCGTCCGTGTAGTCACTGGCAGCACCATTGGCCGAAATGGAGACGAACGACCAGGATGTCATGCCTGCTGAAGTGACGTGTGTGAGTATGTGCCATGGCATCAGCATGTAGAGCCATTCAAACCATTGTTCAGTGTAAGATGAGCCATTTCGTGTGGACGTTTGATCGGAGCCTTCAGTGAGGCAGCGGTCGCGACGCTGGCTGTGACCGTGGTGTGCTCAGAAGGCTTCTCGTGTCGCAGGCACAGGGCTCGCTAACTGGACACACCTCCGAAGCATTCCCGTCATCGCCCGCATTTACTATGAGGCAGCTTCCATCCGGAAAGACTCCGCTGCCAAGGCACGGCGACATCTGTTTCGAGCGTGCTCTGGGGGGTTGTCGCAAGGTGACAGAACAGAACACTGACAGTTACAGACATTGCGTGACAAGCTCCTATACGGTGCTATGTCCTACACCCCACGGCTAGCCTTTTGGCCGAAAGGTCGCAGCAGCGGAGGCCGAGGCTTCGGAGGGAGAGCTTGGCAGAGTCTGGGGCTTTTGGCTTCAGGGTCTTCGTAAGTAGCTGAGTCTGAGCATTGGGTTTTCAGGTTGGAAGCACTGCTACCATCTCCTACCGTTTCTGTGAAGATGCACGAGCATGGGTACAGATCACTGGTGCCTGTTTGCCGGAATCCATTTCTCTTCGTCAGACGGATGTGTGGAAGCGCCCTTTGGTCCGCAGCGTAGCGAATGGCAGAACGTTTGGTGCCGCGATCGTTTGGTTCAGGAGCGCATACATAAAAATCCAACAGTGTTCGACGACCTGAAGACTCAAAAAACCTCTGGGGCTTGAGGCGGTTCGCGGTCGCGCTTCGGCTTCGGGCTTAGGCTAGCATGGACACTCCGACCCTTGACGCTTTAAGCTTAGCCACAGTATCCCGGAAAAGGATCACAGGGTCGTCCTTCCAGCTTTGAAATCCGAAATCGGAGAAATCCAGGCCATCGCGAACTTGGCCGACGCGGCTGCGAGGAAACGCGAGGTCCCGAGGCCACCTGAGGCCTGGGCGGGCTTTTGGCTGAGTGAGTTGAGGCAAGGTTGCCCTTTGGGATAAGTTGGGTGGTTTCAGCTTCGTATTGGCCGGGCGATGTGATCTCAGCTCCAAGCTCCAGGCTTTCATATTTGTGTTGATAGAGAGCAGCAAGTTGTTGTTCGGGGTCTCCAAAGGTCTCGAGTCTTCGCTTCACGAGGCATCCGAACGCACCCGGCCCTGTAGTTAGAAGGGTTTTGGATCCTACTTGGAGTGCAGGCTCCTCCACCTCGGCCGCAGCCGCCCGCCCGACCCCGAGAGAGTTGGAAAAGGCATCCTCTCTGAAGGCCGTGACCAACCTCGGGTTGCGCAGTTAAGGGGAAGGCTGAAAGATTCAGGGGAGGACGAAGAAGGAAAGACTTAAGGTTCCGTTTCCGAGTAATCCTCTATCTGCACTTTCCCAGCGGTTTCTGTTGGAAGCAATTTGCTTCCGCAGCTTCCGAGACAGAGATGGGTGGGACCGAAAGTTGGAACCAAGCTTTCGCCCTAAGCCATCTCTTGTCGCACTGCTGTGCCAGCAGGTCAATCCAAACAGTTCAGGTTTTTGAGGTAGATCGCAAGTCCAGCACGTGCTAGGCTGCTGGACTAGACCATCGTAGCGCCCAGGACACTCCGCCACCTTCGAAGCGAAAGGCCGGATCTGCAACTTGCAGCAGGAAGCAGCGGCTTCTAAAGACAGGTGCATCATCAAAGCCATGCCCACTGATATGACGATCTGTCCCAACTGGAGACATGCGACTATAATCACCGAGAGTCAGCGAGGAAGCAAACAAACCTTGAGCAAACAAGGTGAGAGACTTCCTGCATGTTTTCTTCCTTCACCTCTGCCTTTGCTTCCCCGCCATAGGACTCGTTTGCGAACATCGGAAGTTCCAAGCCATCTAGCCATGCGAAGCGCCGACATGCTTCCTTGAGCAGAAACTCCACTAACGAAGCCTGCGCCTGTCAGGTGCAGGCTGCCGAAGCGCCTGGATCCTGGTTCGCTGGGGCATCGCTTTTGAGCCACTGCCCAGTCCCAATCGCAGCAGATCCCCAAAAAAGAGTGGTGGAGGGGGTGGCGGCTCCAGGGTACCATATCTACGCTTCGGGCGTCTGGCTGGGATCTGCAAGAACATAAGTCCACATCTGCCAGCATCTGAAACCAAGTGCTTTAGGTTCTCAATCCGAATGTCGGCCCTTCTCCAGCAAAGACGTCCTGAAAGGAAACGAGCGTGCCCGGACCAAGGACCTGCCAGCAGCGCGGTGTAGGCCTTGGTTGTCTTACACCGAAGCATAAATCAAAATGGGCGAGAACGGGCTCGGGGATGCTATTAGCGACCTCGAAACAAGCAGAATCATCAATTTACAAGCCCCGGCACCACTTCCCACAACCACAATGGTCGAAGGCGCCCGCGGCCTGGGTTGGGTGGTGGACGCCACTCCAGGTCTGAACTGCATGGACCAGCAAGTGAAGGGGTGCATTGTGAAGCTTCTCTGTGTATGTACGTATATGCTTCATTCATGTACATAGAAGAAATAATATACTGAGATCATACTGTGTTTGGATGGTGGCTGGCTGGTTGGGCTGGAGGGCGGGTGGTCAGGTAGGGTGCATAAAGAGAGATGAATCGATAGATACAGACGCAGATCTGCGAACGCATGTCCTTTTCCGTCGTGTAAGCGTGCTACGTGGTTTTTCTTTGTGCTCTCTCTCACACACACACACACAGCTTCAAGCTCTGCAATCCTCGCCGCCTCAACCCTGTTTTGAATTGCTCATGCTCAGCAGGCAAAGCCCGGCGGCGGTGATGTCTAACATTGGGCAGCCAGGTACGGCCGACTCCTGTCTCAGGTCTACGCAGCAGTGCTCGGCGTGAGGTTTTGGTTGCCTGTTGAAAAGAGCCAAGAGCTTCCTGCCAGTTGCAGATGAGACGTGGGCTGCGCAACGCCGACACGTTTATGTTGGACCTGTCCCGCATGGAGCTGTCGTGCGTTAGAATAGAGCACTACAGATTGCAGAGTTGTGGGAGCTGACGAGCATTCAAGCTTATCGCCCATGCCATTACAGACTCAGCCAACAGAACTTACACACAAAGCCCGTTGTTGCAAACACGTAGCCAGGAAAGCTCAGTCGCACCGCGCCTCTCTGCGAGAGCTGTGTGCGGCACTCGGCAAGCCCAGCCGACAGCAAAAAGGTGGATTTGAGCCGCTGGTTCGGTGCAGTTTTGGGTGTGGATGTGGATGCTGGTTGCGTGGCCTACGTATACATAGACCAGTCGTGTGCCGTGCGGAGCTCGCACTACGGTCCGACTCACCTAATGCCCTTGACGTTTGCTGTGGAATCTTTTGATGCTGTCGGTGGTTTACCCTGGGCTACTGAGTGAAACTTTGTCGTTTAATTCCAGGATCAGAACCAAGCGGCCCCCAGGTTCTGCGACCTGACATGACAGTAAGCAAGAACGAACGCCGGTTTTAGAGTGTTTGCCTGCCAAGATACGAATGTCCAGCGGTTGCGTTCGACGTTGCAGCCGGCCGTGGCAGTACTTGGCGACACATCCGTGGCCTTAAAAGGCTTGACTCGGGTTTCGGGCTCGTGTGGTTGACTTGGCCATGGGCTGGAGTGTGAAAGGAATGTCGGCTTTGGAGTCCTTTCTAGTGCTAATTCTGTGGCTCTGTACGACGTTGTAATGCGATTTTGGCTCTGTCTGTCATTTACCTGTGGCAGCAGCTATAAAACCACTGTCGGGTAGCTCCAGCGCACTAACAGTGTCCTGGAGGCTAGGCCCGCTCAGAGCGAGAGAGAGAGAGAGAACTTCAATACATGCACGGCTTTGAGGGGCTGCCGAATCTTACCTCACATGCTTGTGTTCGCGCAGCATGCATGGAGGTGCTGCAGAAGCGGTGGAGAGGTGGTCCTCCACAAGGACTTGGCAGAGCATGCTGTGGGGCCAAGGGGTTGTTCAGCTCTCCTCTAAATTGTTAGAGTAAACCCGCTGCAGCCCAAGGATGCAAACTACCATCTCGTGATTCGTTGAGAGCGCGCTGCAGCCGGATATCTCAAGCATGCATCGTCTGATTTTTCATGCCGAAGCAACACCCCAGCCCACAAATGACTAGAGAAACGTCTCGAAGGGAC
This sequence comes from Symbiodinium sp. CCMP2456, assembly GCA_905221635.1. Lineage (NCBI taxonomy): Eukaryota > Dinophyceae > Suessiales > Symbiodiniaceae > Symbiodinium > Symbiodinium sp. CCMP2456. The sequence goes on from CAJNDV010003570.1 coordinate 58,321, forward strand.
CAGGGACGGCCTTTTGACTCTTTTCAGCTTTGGCTTTTCCAGCTTCCCCTCAAATCCTGAGGCTGCTGAGCCTCAAGGCCTTCTGGGACCCAGCTCAAGCTCCGTTCCGCGGAGGACCGCGGAGAGTGACTTGCTGCAAGAAGCTGCAGCACAGCTCGCAGGCACCTGGTCCTAGCGGTGACTCAGAGGTTTCAGGGTCTGCTGTTGGTGAGGTTTTTGGCTCAGCAAGGCAGGCTCTGTAGGGCTCTGCTGAACCAAACCGGAAAGGGAGCCCCAAACCTAGGCCTCGAAGCGGCTAACATGAAGGCGAGGTTGGCATCATCAACATCATTCAGCCTGTAAGCTCCTAAAAATCCAATTCACCGCTCCCAGGAATTCGCGACGCGCAAGCGAGGCTGAAGAAGGCCTTGCAAGCGGAGTGCCCCAAAGGCCAGCCGCCCAGGAGCTTTTAGGCAGCTCCTTGATTCTACAATGCACCGGCGCAATTTCAAAACGACTGTATTCTGCCGCAGAAGCCTCGTTAGCAGGTGGGAAGGATTCCGCGAGCACTGGCGCCGTGGCGCCGAAGCCGAAGCGGACGAACTGCGGCGGACGGACGCTTGGCGCTCAGGGGCTCAGGCGTCCGACCAACCCAGGCTGGTGGAAAAAGGAATTGGGATGAATTGGGCGTCTCGGTCTGATTCCTGAGTGATGAAGCCCTGTTAAGTCCACTTTCCGCCAGGGCCGTGGACTTCTCCCTGTTCACCCGAGCCCGCTGGGAGGCAGAGCGCCGAGCCTCGGCGGAGCTTTATGAAAGACGAACTTACAATGAGGATTCTAGTATTGATTTCTCCTTCGTCCCGCGTGGAATTGGTGTTTATTAAGTGGACCCGAACTACTTGTGTGTGTGGCTTGCGCTGGATAGCATGTTTCGTCGCCATGATATTGGAACATTTGGCGATCCGCCGATACGGAGCCTGTGGGAGGGGTCATTGTGGCCTGGTGTTCATGCGTGCTCATGGTCTTGAAGATGCATACGGTGTTTGCCACTTCCGGTTTGGCGTACTTGAGTCTCAACTGTCATAACAGTTGTTTTTGCGAGTTGAATAAGCAGAAGATTTCAAGCAGCTCGGTAACGAAGATCTTGACTACCGGCTGCCTACGATGTGGTGTTTCGTTCGGTACACCACTAAACTGAAGCTCCAGGAGGCCACGACAAACACGTCAAATTGCACATCCATCTCCCACTGCAAAGGCTCGACAGTGATCACTTTGTAGTCGGGATGTCGCCTGGCAGGAAAGGGCGCATCTATGCTTGCCGGCGGCGAGGGCGATAGCGTCAAAGTTTTCACGCAGGCGCCTGGCCGGAGAAGCGGCTCTATGTTAGCCAGCCCGTTGTGGGTAGTTTCTGGGTTGTCCTTACAGGCAGGTGATCTTTTGGGTTTTGCCTTTGTGGTTTTCTGGATTGTTTCTGACCCAGCTTTGAGGTTCAAGAGTCAACCGACGTCCACCATGTTTCTTGTTGAGCCAGTAATGCTTTCTAAACCCGAAGCCCGAAAAGGATCCAGACCTTCGGGCAAGCACGCCTTCCATTCGTCAGGTCATGCACTAGAATCTCTAAGCTTCGAATTTTCAAAGCTACCATCTTTCTCGACGCTGCTTGACATGGTGTTCTTGTCCCAAAGATGAGCACGGCTTCAAATCATTAATCAATCGCTTGATGGATGGGGTCGGGATCCCTCAGCCCAGTACTAGCATCTTTTCGATTCCTCAGCTTTCAGCCCCGAGCAGGACCACTGCAATCTTCCAACAACTTGCCACACAATTGTGTTCGTTCTTCCCAACGGTTCCCCAGGCTAATGAATCCAACCATGAGTGCATGGGCAAGCCGCGTACGATCCACCTATTGGGACTCTCCAGAAACGTCAGGATGGTCACAGTATGATTGTTTATGTTCGCCTGTTTGCAGCGGCGGAAGAAACAGTGAAGCTTGCCGCAGAGTTGTGCCAGATGATTTTGAGGAAGTCGCGTAGCTTGACGTTGTTTTGAAATGTGGGTTTTGCCGAGTAAATACGCAGCGACTCGTGGTGGGGAGGTTATTTTGTTGGTATGTGATGGGGCGGACAGCACCAGTCCCAAAAATTCGCGGTGACTGAGGACATTAATCTACTGTCAGGTTTTCAGGCCAGACGTGATTGAAAGAAAACTGGGAAGACGAATACCACAATTGCTTGCTGCTGTGAGGAGATGCCCAAAGCCTTCCCGGAAGAGAAGGCCCTTGGCTTGACAGTTGACATAGCGGATCAGGGGACATCTTCACCCCTAGCTTTGCTTGTCTCTGCCAGGCTTGCACGCAGGTAAAGGGCCGGCACATCTTGGTTAACAACGTGGAGAAGGCTCTGGCTGGCAATGGCTTTCGTAAATGATCTTCGGTTGTGAGCTCTTGTCTGCTTCTAAGTACCATGGGTACGTAGGCCAAAAGAGTCTACCTCGAGATGGCTGCACCTTGGAAGGCATATTATCACTTAGAAAGATTGCGCATTTGGATGTTGGGAGGTTGCGAGTTTGCCATGCCAAACTTCTTGCCAACATTGCCCTTTGATCAGCTCTTCCCAAGATCAGCGTACAAGGAAACACGGCCTGAAACAACAGCAGTGATGTCCGTGTCGTTTTTCTTTTTTTGCGTCGGACGAGCCCAAGTTTGAAACTCAGTGAATCCGTCAGTCCGTCTGAGAAGCACGCTACTGGTTCTTGGATTCTTGGATTCAAGAACCACATTGACGACTCGATGCGTTTCAATTGAGAGGAATTAGAAGAATCCGAGGCTTAGATAGTACGTATGTGAACCGAGCAAATACGAATGACTTTGTATTAAGGAAAGCGAATGAAGAAATGAAGAAGTACAAGCCCAACAGCAACAAGATCAAACTGTTCTCGGAGTTGGTGCGAGAGAAGCGTATCAAACTAGATGGCCATACGTTGAGAGCTAGTGAGGAGGATCCCCTAAGGCAAGTCAGCTATAAACCCAACTCCGCGAACACTTTCGAGATTGGCAAACGGAGGGTCGCAGGACCAAGACAGAACTGGTTAGTGTACACTAACCAGTATATTTGCGAAAATAAGGTTTCCGGTCCTCTGACTCAATATGTTTGTTAAGGTGAGCAAAATCAACGAATCTTCGAGGAAGCCAGAACCTGCCAATTTTAAGCCGCCCCTCGCGGTCTCACCTTTTTTCTGCCTAACTAGGCAAGGGACTTTGGCCCGGAAAATTGACGACTCGCTGTGTTTGCTGCCCTATGCTTTTGCCGAATTGTGCAGTTTTGCACTTGACTGATTGATGTGCCTGCAAACTAAAACTTGAGCAAGCCTTGAGTAATGGCTATACCGTTCCTGCGCTGCAATCTAAGGTCACTGGTACGGCAGACCGAAACGGATTCCTCCGGCATGCCTCTGGAGTTTTGGACTCGGATTTCAGGGGACACGCTTGCGATGTGAGTCGCCAGCTTGCGACATGTCGTCACCGGCTTGTGCCGAAGCTAGCCTCGAATTGTCCGTACGGTGTCAAATCTTGGACCATAGCCTGCCCCCTCAGCCTCACGCCGCAGGCCCGAAACGACCCAAAACCCCCAGTTCCAAGCCTTCAGCTCGAAGCCCGAATGCCACGCTGTGTCAAAGACTGGACACCGAGGCGAAGTTCGCCTCCTTGGCCTCCGAGCGCTCGGAGTGCCAAAGCGCGAAGCGCGGGTGCCAAAAAAAGAATTTGCATTGGGTCTCGAGAGTGACATGAGAGAGACAGTGATGCTTGTAAGTGGTTGTCGTGATCGTGATGACGATTATCAGAGTATCATTGTCTTGGCCTCAAGATATGGGGTTGCTTTCCGATTCCAGGTCTTCGTCGTCCATAGTCCGAAGGCTTTTTGCTTAGTCAGCTGTCGAAGCAAGATGCTAAGGGCTGGGGGCGATCTCGGCTGGATTGTGAAGGAGACGGGCTAGGGTTTGAGCAACCTTGTGTCTGAGGGGATGAGTAAGCTGGCCCACAGCCATACGATGCAATGCGGCCTGTATAAGCATTTTTGTTAAATGGAGCCTGAGCCGTGAGGACCCTGCATCTTCAAAGCTGCAGGAGGCTCGAACGCCCATGGGCCGGAACGCTTCAGCTTGCACCTGCTGCAACGACCTCCGTTCGTGCAAATAGTAAGGAGTTGCACAGTCGGGAAGAACATCAATTTTCCGGCCTCGCGAGTTTGGAATCCAGCTCCAGTCTTGTGCATCCGCTCATGCCATGTTCCTTGAATTAAATATCATAGTAAATATCATTCAAGGGTGGCTTTGGCATGCACAACGACTTAGTCCAGAAGGTCGACTCTTCTGCCAATTGAGCAGCGTTTTTTTTGAAATTTCCGTCCTTTGACGGAAGGCTACAGCTGGACGCGAAACTTTCACTCGATCTGGAAATATCTCTAGGACACTGCGCGCGGAAGGGCTGCGGAGGGCTGCGGAAGGCATTGCTCCGCGGAAGGGCGCGGAACACTTATTGTGAGACGGAAGAATACGCCACATCGTGTCATCGAAAAGGCAACGTGCGATGGTGTTACCAAAAATGATGAAGACCAGACATACATTGATGTGTTGGCAATGAGCTCAGTAACATGTTGTGAAACGACCAGAGAGATTGGGAGTCCCGGGCAGAGGCAGTGTCAGGAGAGTGGGAGGAATTGGACAGTTGGACACGAGCATTTAAGTTTTATTCGGACCCAGAGTGGACAAGGAGACAGCGGCCAGATGCAGGGAAAAGAAATGCCGTTCAACAAACCACATCAAGCGGGAGGTGGCTTTTGCGACTCCGCGAAGCTCCTGCAGTCCGCCCTTCAAGAGTGGTAATGGCAGCTTGGCATCTCGGGACTGAGGCTGTAACAGAATGGGATGACGCTTACGGCTGTTCGGGCTGGAGGTCGTGGATTTGCGGTTCTTTGCTTCATTTTTAGCCGCGGTGGCACGTGAAATCGCTCGTACAGTTCATGTAGATGAACGCGACGGGATTGTATACACAATTCAGCAGGACATCGTACAATGCCTTACAGGGTCGAGGCGTCAAGCGTCGAAAGAACACAAAACCTTGCATCAAACAAGCCGGAAACACCCGGAAAGGATGGTCTCTGTCAGCATGATAGAGACAGGCCTTAGAACATGGCAGCGCAGACGAAGATTTCAAGCTTGAAGTCCAACTGAAGCACTGTCGTGCATGGCAGAACAAAAGGCGGATGATCGCTTAGTCGGACCTCTTGAATTTCATCACCCCGGGCGTATTGATGATGTGGCTTTTCGCTTGAAAGCATTAGTGAAGCCCACAGAGTCTGCGTATGCTCGTCTTCTTTCTTTGGGAGAGTTCGTGGCCGCCAGTTTTTTTCAGTAATGGGCGACGAATATGCGCTCGGGATGTAAGCCTTAGACGCAGCGTCATTTCGCACCATTTGCGCATGTAGCCGCGGGAGTGCTGTGGAAGCCACTCTGGCACCAAGGCTTCCATATCTTCTTCTGTGAGGACGGAGCAGGTTTGATGACACCTCACTTCTGAAATCTACTGGATTCGATGCCGAATAGACGCAGTGTTTAGAAAGCTCTTGTTAGCATTTTTGCTGTGACCCTTCATTTTTGATGAACCCGTCGTGCATTGCCACCATGGGTGGTTCCGATTATTTTGATATTAGTCCTCAAGACAAACACGAGTCCTGCACCAGTTCCATGATAAGACTGATAGCAACAACAACCACCACTACTGAGTCACTACTGTATTCAATGATGATATAGTCATATCGCCTCAAGAACGGCTGCTGTTTGCGGTCCAGCGCGCAATAAGTCGTAATGGGTCCCAGTACTTGGGATCATCGTTGGAAGCCTCGTTGTGCGTGCTGGCCCTTCGAACTGGCGCAAGAACGCTCTCGGATCGTAGTACCTCCCACCGCCCTGACTCCTTGCAGCAACCGGCTTTCTTTTCATAGGTTCCTCGCACCGTGTATGCAGGTCGAAACCGTGTGCAGCGCATATCATTGTTCCTGCAGAGCTCGGAAGTGGTCGTAGTTGCCCACGTTGGTGCCGGGAAGCCACCTGTCGACATTGACGGCCAGTCGGATGTATGCGACAACAGACACAGATTGATGCTTTGCCGCTGTTGTGAGAATGCTGTGGAAGTCACCATTGCACCAAGACTGCCAGTTTGCTTCTAATGTGAAATTCTATGTGGCGCGCCGAGCACTGACAAACCATGAAGACGAGGACGACGACAGCTGCTGCTTTTGCTGCTTTTGCTCCTCCTCGTCCACCTCCTCATTTCTCCACGTACTACTCTACTACATTGTACCACCACCCATAGCCAATGAATGATATTCTTAATTGCACCAGCCCGGCGACATTGTGCTGTTGGCTGCGGACTAATCTCCTCTGCAGAATGTGAATTAGTTGTGTGAGGCTTTAACCGTTGAGAATATCATGTTTTTGTTTACGTGTTCATGCCGAACTCTGACACACAACGTGTCTTTCAGGAGCGCAGATGACGCCAACGAGAGATTCTGCAGATGTTGTCCGGAAAGATGCCTACACAGTGCTGCCAGTCAGCGAAAGAAGAATGCGGGCCTAGTAGCTCTTCGTTTCGGTTGTGGAGTATCAGCTAACATCAGATTGTCAAGATGACTGGTTGAGCTGGAACATGACGCGCTCTGCGAGCCCTTTGGAGCTCTTCCACACCGTGACCCACCGTCTACAGCGAACCGGTATTGAGTCCCACGGAGCAGAGCAAGAACCTTTGAATTGAGCGCTAAGGCTCTAAGGCTTGAGCCGAGAACCTAGTTCTAGTATTGAGGCGACAGACCATGACAGACCTCAAACTCGGAGCCCGTTGCCAGAGTGCCACTTCGGAAAGTACTCGAAGCCCGTATGTCGAAAGCCATTTCTGCATGATCATGCAGATTCTCGCACAAGCGCACTTCGTTGTGCTGGCTCTCAGGCACATCCGGTCTTTAACATGTCTAGATCCTACTTCACCCAGACTTCACCCAGCAAAACCCACTTACAAAACCAGTTTCTGTCAGCACGTTTTTTTGCTACATTCAACCTAGACAAGCAAACAGCGACACACCAACATTAGTGTGCCTGATGGCTCCCTCGGAGGGATCAGAGGGCGAGCGAACTATCGAGTTAAAACGAGGCCTGTGCCGTGTTTTTTTACAGATGCCCTCAAGTATTGGATAGTAAAGCTCTCCCGTCGCAGACCAGCATTGATTGTATGGGGATTTTTCAGTTAGCAGAACCCTTGCCCATTTTGGGCAATAACACCACCAGTCACCCTACATATAGGAATAATCTTCTAATGGGGTGACCGGTGGCATTATTACACAAAATGGGCAAGGGCTCCGCTAACTATTTTTGCGCACAGGCGCTTTCCAGTGCATGGCAACTGCGGTTCGTTCAAGTGTAGGAGCCTCTCAGCTTCAATCGACATTTCCCATGCACAGGACAATCACAAGTTGGCAAAGCCGACTTCCCGGAAAATGGGGCAGCCGCCTGAGCATTTGCGCGAGGATTCTTCAGCTTCGCATCGTCGTTGTTGTTGAAGTTCGTGGATTCCGCCCGAATGCTCGAATTCAACACCAGGTCAAGACGCAAAAGTACACCCCCTGGAACTTCCTGCCCAAGAACATTTGGGAGCAGCTTCAGAAGTTCGGCACCTTGCCGGAAAGGCAGTTGCAAGAATGCCAATGTATTCAGTTCAGGATACATCCACACTCCAATCGTAGCCGTGTTTGCGGCCGCTGCGACTGTAAGGCAACTGCTACTTTCTAGTCATATCCGTGATCATGTACCTCGGCGAGAAGACGCCCCTTTTTGTTGGGACGATCAGAGCATTCTCAACGCTTGGCCTGCTAGTCGGGGCCTTGGAAAGACTTCTTGCGCTCGACTTCTGACTGATGCGAATGGTTTATCGAGTCTGAGTGTCAGGCATTTCGTGAATTTGGCTGATTTCCACGTGTCAGTTAGATTCGGCAAGCACTGTATTCGCCAGGTCATGATGATGGCCGTCACGGCAGCCATGGCTTTGTATGACGACCTGCAGCGGCAACGTGCTGATTATGAGATCAACACCTCCGAAGCCAAGAAAATCAGAAAGGGGGAAAGGGAGGCGGACCTGCACGATCTCAGAGTGAGTCACGAAGATCGCGATGGGTTCTTGAGTGGTTGGTTGATCATACTGAAATCCTGCTGGCCACGGTGCGCTTGTCGCTTTGCAAGTTAACCCCGCTCCTCAGCCAGCCAGTCTACTTGCCAAGCTTGGGCGTGAACAGCCTCCAAGCATAAAGTCCTCAGGCCGTGCCCGTCCAGTTCCAAAAGATAAAGGTTGGAGATGTCCTCGTCGTGTCGAAGGACCCCGGACACTGGGGCCTCCTTTGGAACGAAAAGCGATGGTGGTGCAAGCTTTGGTCATTCTGGAAATCGGTATTTCCGCTGTTTCGCCGGTCCAGGGACCTCAATGTTTCAATTCCCTTGCATCTGTGGACAGGACGAGGAGTTTGCGGCAGATTGCGTGCCAATCTACTGCTCGGGTGAGGATGGCAACTGCTGCTTGGGCACAGATTGATGGCAGAAAGTAGTGCGATCCCGAAACCCTAATGCCTAAACCTTAAACTGTGCGATCATGAACATTGCCGTGAGGCTCACTCGCCTGTCTATGACCTGCGTTTGTGCACGGAAGTACACCCGATAACAACCAAACCTCAGGAGGTTTACTTCGAAGAGGTCCACAGTGTGGCATGACCTAGTCCCTTAATCCATAAACAAAATCTGCTTTACAGCAGTGCTCCGAAGAAGCGTGCAAAACCGACCTTGGTTTTGACAAGAGTCTGAATGACTCCTAACACCTTAAACCGATCTGCAGGCTACGTCTCCACTGCCAACTTGGATGGAGAGACCAACTTGAAGCTGAAGCTTGACGGCAATGGACTGTCATACAACGGAGTGTATTCTTATCCTTGCTTGCCTCGGATTCGGTTCTCAAATGAGACTGTCAGGGTCTTGGAAAGAGGTTGGCCTGAAACTGCAAAGTACAAGTCGAATGCATGCATGCCTCGCGTGGTTGGGAATATCTGGCATCCCGCAGGACTCCGTCCGATTGTTGACTCTGTAAAGCGCAACACATATAATCATATCATGTGCACATGGACTTGCATCATTGCATACATACATACCTACATACGTACATACGTACATACATAAATGCGTACATACATACATACATGCATACATACATACATACATACATACATGCATCATTGCATACATACAGACCTACATACGTACATACGTACATACATACATACATACATACATACATACATACATGCGTACATACATACATACATACATACATACATACACATACATACA
>CAJNDV010003570.1:81532-92922 GCA_905221635.1 Symbiodinium sp. CCMP2456
AGCTTGTAAGGATTCACGCCTGTTCAAAACTTACTTCAAAACCGAGCGCAGCGGCTGAAGGCAAGAAGATCTTACTCTTCTAAATCAGCCGCGAGCACTCTGATGGAAAAAGTTATGCAGCTCGATCTGGCCAATTCACATGGCTCCTGTCGAGCTGTCGAATCTAATTCGAGCAGGGCCTCAGACGAGAGTTTCTCAAAAATGAGCGGCTCTAGCCGTTGACAGTCGTTGACAGTCTTATCTGCACTCTGCTACTGATTTGGGTCCTAAGTTATGTTTCCCTGACTTTCAACCCTAATATCTGAGCCCCGAAGCTCCAGTTTTGTCAGAAACTCCCAGAAAAGCTTCTGGTCGAAGCCTCAGACACAGTCGCTGCAGATGTAAAATCAGGGCCCTAATGGTTTGAGTAAGGTTTTCGGGGGTAGCATTTCGTTTAAGAAACTAAAAAGGTCCCACATTCCAAACCCTATATTACGCGTTGCTCCTCCCCTTGGCTTGCGTTTCGGGCCCTTGGGTGTGCGGCTTAGGGCGTAATGTAGGGGCCTCAATAATTAGAATAGGGTTCTGGGGCCAATTATACCATAATCCTAAACCCTAAACCCTAATTATACCATTCGGAACCCAAAAGGTCAGTTTTCGTATTTATTTAGCCCCTACATTAAGGCGTTTGGGCTTAGGGCTTTGATGCATGGGGTCTCCGAGCTTCCGTGAGACTTGCAAGGTCTAGGGCTCGCGTTGAATTTAGGGTTTGAATGGGTTTAGGGCTTAGGGTTTGGGGTTTGAAAGGGTTTAGGGTTTAGTGTTTAGGGTTTAGGGCTTAGGGTTCGTATGGGTTTTGGGTTTAGTGTTTAGGGTTTAGGGTTTGAACCCCAACAAAACATTTAAGTTAGTGAATCCTTCCAATGATGCCAGAAAAGCAAAATCGCAGCCTAGGTTCTTGTAAAAAGGGTCTCGTCGGAAATGCCACCCTACTGAAGTTGCACTTTGTTTTGGAGGGGGTGACGTAACATAAACGCTAAACGCCCTAAACTTAAACCCACCCAAACCCGCCCTTCACCCGAAAGAAACCTTCGGCTTTTGAGGACTTACGTAACACAAAAGATCATGATAAGGAAACCTACATCAGCAGGTTGGCTCTAAACCCTAAACCCTAAACCCTAAACCCTAAACCCCTAAACCCCTAAACCCTAAACCCTAAACCCTAAACCCTGAACCTTACACCGTGGTAGAAGCCAAAGCATGGGACCAGGGGGCTGTCTTGCCAAAGCAGCCGGCTCACATCCTTGCTCGGACGCCGGCCACAAACACCTGAGACCGCAAACCCGAGGGTTAGAGGATTTTGAGGCATTGGGTTTAGGGCTTTTCGGGCTTAGTGTTCGATGTAAGATTCAGGGTTTATAAGACCTAAGGATTTAGGGTTCAGGGTTTAGGAAGTAACTAAGGAAGTAAGGCTCAGGGTTTAGGAGCTACTGTTGATGATATAAATCCTGCTTCACCTGAAGGACCCTAAACTATGGCGCTATGGGGATTGTGGTATATTCCGTAGTATGGGCAATGCAGGATTTAGATCATCAACAGTACTTCCATGAACGTTGGGCCGACTACGGCAGGACAGGACTCTGAACGGCAACTCGAAACCCTTCTGCCCAGGATCCCGCAACGTCAGGGTTCCTTTAAAGGTACCTTAAGGGCTCCTTCAAGGGTTCCTTGGGGTTCTGTAAGGGTATATTTATGGGTTCAGGCCTTCGGGTTTCCTACATACTATATACCTTTGGCCGCAAAGCACCCTTTTCAGGGACTATGGAGCCCTTGAGGAGTGCACTCCACAATCACGTCAACGAAGTTTAAAGGCGGCCTTGCAGATGTACATCGGAGCACTTGTAGGTTCATGGGCTACTTCGAAATGCAGTTGAGAAGAAAGTAATTTAGCCGGATAACTAGGCCCTGGGGCCAGAATTTAATGCTTACGAATGTAGGGTCGAGGGTTCAGGTTCGAGGGCTTTACAGTTTGTGGTTTCTGCGCCTGGATTTTCGAAGGCGGGGTTAGGGAGATCGGCGGCGATGCGATCCCATACCATGAACCCTACGACCTTCTTCTGGCTACTACTCAACCCTAAACCCTAGACCCTACACCGCTACTACTTACACAGCGACTCAGACTATTTCCATTGAAATTCATACTGATGTTGCTGTGAGTGTGGCTGTTGTTTCTACTGCAGCATTGCTCAGCTCTTGGATGGCAGCAGAAGTTGCAGCGTTCAGGGTTGCCCTAAACCCTAAAACCTAAACCCTAATCCCTTCCCCCTAGTATTAAAATGACCCCCCTAATAAGATAACAACAGGAAGCTGGGGGTTTGGTTTTTAGTTTTTATATTGGGGGGTTCGGCACATCCGGGTATGAGTGGGGTTGTCAGTGATAATATTTAAGTTAATGAACCAGACAGTCAGACAAGTAAGTAATTCAACAACTACCGTTTCCTACGCAGCCGTTCCGGCTGTAGAGCAGACAGGCAGCCTGCCTAGTTTGGGCAGACATCACAGGCTGGACAGTCAGTTGTGTTTTCTTTGTGCTGCTTTCATTAACGAATCTCTCGGGAGGCCATTTTGTTGCCAACTCATGTTGGAATGGGGGCGCCCGCCTGAGACAGGCGGGCCCCCCCTTCTCCTGGCTGCTCTTGCTCTTCAGGCCATAATGTCTGGGCCTTAATAACTAGAGTAGGGTCTTGGGGTATATTATACTATAATTATAATTAGGAACCACCACAATAGTATAGGTAATTATTGAGGCCCCTACAGTAGGCCGAGAGACAGCACAGGCAGCGTGTTGTTTTACAGGCAGCCAGACCGCCTGGACAGCCAGTCAAGCAGGCCTCCTTCTGTTCAGGCAGCCAGACAGACAACCAAGCAGTCACCGACTGATTGATGCAACAAAGACGAGGGGGAGGCAGGGAGCAAGGTTTTAGGGGTTTAGGGTTTAGAGGTTTATGGCTTAGGGTTTGGGGTTTAGGGTTTAGGGTTTAAGGAGGTGCATGAGCGAGTCCTTGCTCAGCAGCAAGGAGGGAGGGAGGAAAGGTAAGTAGTCAGCCAGCCCCTAATCACAAGCCCAAGAACAGTTACTAAACCCCGAAGCAACCCCCCCCCCCCTCCCCATGAAAGCTACCTCGACTCCTGGCTCCTTGTTATCCTAGCCCTCAACCTCTGAATTGAACCCAACTGAACCCTGGCTTAAACTCCAGAATGATCTTCACCATTAAATATTTCCCAGGCCAGATCCCCGTAATACTAGAACTACCTCGACTCCTAGCTGCTAGTTATCCTACTCCTGTAGCCTCCTTACATATTTAAAGCCCTGATTAATTAAAGCTTGAAACCCTAAGTCCCAAGCCCTGAGCCCTGAACCCTAAAGCCCTAAGCCCTAAACCTTGAGCCCGAAAGCCCTAGCCCTGAACCTTAAGCCCCAAGCCCCAAGCCCTTAAACCCTAAAGCCCTGGTCCTTTCGGTTTAATACCCTGAGCCCTAAACCCCGAAGCCGTAAGCCCATGCCCTAAACCTTGAGCCCTGAAGCTTTAAGGCCTAGACCTTAAGCCCCAAACCCCAAGCCCCTAAACCTCGGTTTAGCACTACTGTAGTCTTGGCTCTATTGAAACCAATACAATTCTAGGCCCGCCCTAATTATGTTTTTAATTAACTTTCAATTGCGGGCCCGAAACCGCGAATCCCAGGGGCCGGGACATTTTAAAATCAGGTGCTCAGGTGCAGGATATTGTTAGGGGAAAAGGAATTAGGGTTCAAGGGCCAAGGACGTTCAAGGCTTAGCGTCCAAAGATCTCGGCTGCACCTTACCCTCCTTACTCGATAGAACCATGGAGCCTGATATACTATCTCATAAGGTCCCACATTTCTCAAGGGGAAGGGAGCTACAATGGGAACTCACTCGAGTTCCAGGGCCCTAGACCCTAAAGCCCTAAAGCCCCCAATCCCTAACCTAAAGTTTCAAGGAGGATAGATTAAACCCTAACTGTAGAAGTTTTCGTATATGGGTGAGTTTAAGGATTTATGGTTGAGGGCTTAGGCCCTAGAGCCTAAACCGCAAACACCCATGTATACTCGTAAGGTTCCAACACTGAAACCCAGTGACTTCTCAAGGAACACGAGTGCCCAAAATAAACGAAACTAGACGCTAAGCTTACTGGTGCTTCAGGGGTAGTAGGAGCGTGGATCCCGATAAGAGCCCCCATAGAGTCCTTTATAGTAGTCCTTCTATGTCCTATGCTTTGCCTCTCGACTTTTCCTTTCAGAAGTGCGTAAGTCCGCATCCCAAACATTTAAGCCTGATCCCTGGACTTCTGAACCCTAGAACCCTAAACCCTGGACCCGAGACCTCGGGACCCTCAAACCAGGGTTTAGGGTTTAGAGTTTAGGGTGCACTACATGCCAACTCCTAAGACTTCCTAAGAACTGAAACTGCGGACCCTGGACACTCGACCCTCAATCTACCCCGAACCCCCACACCGGAAAACTCCTAGCACCGAACCCTAAACCCTAAACCCTAAACCCTAAACCCTAAACCCTAAAACAATCTCCAGGATGCCACAAAAACCCCGGTAGGCCTCCTTGGGACCCCCTTAAGCCCTTTCGTCCAGTGGCTTTTAGCTTCCTGGGAGGCTTCATTTGCAGCCGCTTTGAGAGACGCCTGGGCTGAGGCTCCGACTTATGATCTCTTGATTGAAAATCCCTCACACAAGGACCCTTATTTTAAAATGCTTCACAGCCATTACAACCCTCAACCCTACACCCTAGACCATGAACCCGAAACCCTATAAACCCTAGACTCAAGCAGACCCTAAATCTTGGCGTTCGGGAACTTCTGCGTAAGAACCAACTGGGCTGGTTGGTCAACATAGGGGCCTTAAGAATAGAGCCGTTCAGGGTTTCGGGTTTAGCGCTTTGGGGTTTATGGCTTGGGGGTTTAGGGCTTTGGCGTTTAGGGGTTTGGGGTTGTTGAGGGCTTGGGGTTTATTATGCAGGCTCTAGGTCATGGAGTAGTAAAAACACTACTACAAAGTGGAGAAGCGCAAGAAACAATCAAACGAGAAAGAACAATGGCCCGGAGGGGCGGAAAGCAATGAAGACCTGCTGAAGAAGCTGACCAGGACTGGACGACAAGAGTGACTGCAGCACTCTAGATAGCAGGATCCTAAACCCTAAAGCCTAAAGGTGCGATTCTGGGGTTATCCGGTGTTGTCGGCAGGCTTGTCTGGGGGTTTCACCATGCCACAGGATATTTTCATGATCCTAAACCCTCAGCCATCTTGAAACCGGGACCCCCACACCCTTCAACAGCCTGAAACTGACCTAGACCTGTGCAGGCCAAGGTGCCCGAAGGCAACGCCGAAAGATCCGCCGGCGACCACGATGGAAGCTGCCACCTTATCGGCTTTGGGGATGGGTCTCAGGGATTTCGGGGCTCAGGTGCCTAAGGGTCCCCCTAAAGCCCTAAAGCCGTAAACCCTTTGGGCCCTAAATCCTAAACCCTAAAGCCCTAAAGCCGCTATAAACTCTTTGGGCGTTCTGCCCAGGGCTTTGAGGTTCTGGGCTTTTCAGGCCTTAGAGCTTGGGCTTGGGGATTTGAGGTTCAGCGTGACGCTAACTTTGGCCGCTAGCCCAAACCATTAGATGTCTGAAGCCTTCAACATCAAAACCCTCAAACCCTGAACGCCTAAATTTAAACCCTTATTCCTGACTCCCAAACCGTGTCAGACACTTAGACCCTCCCAAACCCTGCACTGCTAAACCCTAAACCCTAAAGCCTACACTGCTAAACCCTAAACCCTAAACCCTAAACCCTACAATGCTAAACCCTAAACCCTAAACCCTACACTGCTAAACCCTAAACCCTAAACCCTGCACTGCTAAACCCTAAACCTTAAACCCTACACTGCTAAACCCTAAACCCTAAACCCTACACTGCCAAACCCTAAACCTTAAACCGCACACTGCTAAACCCTAAACCCTACAGTGCTAAACCCAAACAAGGCGCAACCCTCGACTCCCAAAACCGAATTGAGGTCTCGTTGGGGCTCGGGGTCTTAGAGGCAAAGGGCAAACCAGGCCGAAAAGAGCGGTCAGGGTTGGGGGTTTAGGGTTTGGGGTTTAGGGTTCTGGGTTTAGGGTTTGGGGTTCAGACTTTTGGGTTTAGGATTTTGGGTCTAGGGTTTGAGGTTTAGGGTTTTGGGTTTAGGGCATCAAACAAACTGCTAACCCACCCAGCGAACACTGTGCTGCATTTGGGGCTTCCCAAAACCCAAACAAACCTTCAAAGGGCCCGGCATTGCCCAACAGGACTGGGATCAGATTCTTCTGAGCCATTTCGAGCATTGTGAAGTGGGTGCCACCCATAGCGGCCGCGGGGAGAAGGAACATGTTCGTCACCTCGTAGCGGTAGGGTTCGACTTAAGTTGGGCTTATGTTAAGGGCTGCCCCAGTTTATCTGGTTTGTCATCAGGCATGGGAGGGGGAAAAAGCAAGAGAGAGAGAGAGAGAAAGAGAGAGTGAGGGAGACGACGCCAGGCAAGCACGCAGACAGGCAGACAGACCCTAAACCATAGACCCTAAACCCTAAACCCCTAAACCCTAAACACCTACACCCTAAACCCGAAACGCCAACTCCCAACAGTCAACCTCTGGCTGAGGAGGAGACGATGTGCTCGAAGCCCACCGCGGCGTACATAAAAACTCCCGTCCATATTCCGGTCATCTTGCCTCTGATGTCCTTCGACATGACCTTATTTTGGGGTTCTCGTTAGCTTATCATAACAAGGACACCCCTATTATTGACTACAGATCCCTATAAACGCAACTTAAATTTAATGCCTTGACCAGAACCCAGTTATGAAGCTTTGCAAGTTCGGGTGTCTTAAACGCCACAAACACTGGTGCTAGAGGCTAGCGCTCCGTCCTCGCCTTATCTCGTTTACTAAAGAGGTCATTGGAGTATGTTATGGGGTAATTATACCTCTTCACGAAGTATTCCGACCCCTACATTGGGGTTCTTTTGTTCTCAGAAGGGACTTTCACAATACCAGTCTCGGTTTGGGTCTTCCGTTCGGGTCCGCAACATCTCAGCTGATTCGGGGGGGGGACTGTTTGGGGATTGGGGCTTCGTTGCCGCAACAACATGATCAAAAGATCCCTAAACCCTAAACCCCTCAACCCTAAACCCTAAACCTCAAAAGATGCTTTGCTTATGATGATTCGGGAAGACTGAAGCTCGAGCCTTAAAGCCTATAAAGAACCCTTAGAGATCCCTCATGGATCCCTTATAGATTCCTTACAGCTGCCTTTAAAAGGGAACCTCTACCAAGTTTTGGACTACTTTGCGCCTTGCGAGAGGCTGTGGAAGATGTTTTGGGTCGCGGGCTTTAGAAGGCCGGAGAGGTGTTGGAGAGACAAAATAAGGGTTTAGGGGTTTTAGGGTTTAGGGGTTTTAGGGTTTAGGGTTTAGGGTTTAGGGTTTAGGGTCCAGGGTTTAGGGTTTCGGGGTTGCAGGGAAATCTCGCGAGCGACGCCCATGACAAGGTCTGAGCGAACTGAGAAGTCGATGCATCTGCAAGGCTTACACCCAAACCCTCAACCCTTTAGGGTTTAGGGTTTAGGGTTTAGGGTTTAGGGTTTAGGGTTTAGGGTTTAGGGTTTAGGGTTTAGGGCCAAACTCCCTAAACCCTTAACTGCTCCAATAGAGGGGCTCAAGGATTCTAGGGTCTGCTGTATCCTGCTGATTGACTGCACAAATACCGAAAAGTAAAGCTCGAGTACGTTTTATATGATCCGGTTCTCGGTTCACCGACCCACCCCTACGGGCCCGGTTCCAGACAGACCAAATCCCTGTGACTGCGCGCACTTCTGCCATATGGCGGCTACAAAACCGTCAAATGTCACGAGAAGCGCCAATGGCCCTCTTAAGCAGATCCAAGGCACCCCCATCCAATATGCCACGAAAACCATCCAGTTGCAAAGGAAAGCCTTTACGACCGTCTGGCCGAACGTGTAGCCGCACTTGCTCTTCGCCATAACGGCCGCCACGGCGAGAGATGAGGCATCCAAGACCTGCAAGTAACGGACGGCAGCAAGGATCAGAAGGACTCCGATGGCGTTCCCGGCAAGCACGATGCCGATGTTTCGCACCGCATCCCTGAAGCGCACCTCGCACGACAGCGCAGCCCTTAATCCAATAGACCATGCAAACAACCAGAGAAAGAGTGAGAGAGACAGAGAGGCAGAGAGAGAGAGAGAGACGGCCAGAGACAGACAGAGAGAAAAAGAGGGAGGGAGAGAGAGAGAGTGAGAGACTGAGGCTGAGGCTGAGACTGCGGCGACTTAGGTCCTAAACCCTAAACCCTAAACCCCAAAATATCCAAAACCCGAACCCTAAACCCTAAACCCTAAACCCCAAAATATCCCAAACCCGAAGCCTAAACCCTAAACCCTAAACCCCAAAATATCCCAAACCCGAACCCTACACCAACCGGAAAAAAGCCCATGGAAAGCCTGGCCCTGCGCGACTCCAATGGAGAGGATGGAGAGGTTGCTGGTGGTGAGCTGCCTTCGGAGATCTTCGAAGCTTCCCTTTAGAGTTTAGGGCGTTAGGTTTTTTTTAGGGTTTTGAGGATTTAGGGCTTAGGGCGTTAGATTTTTTAGGGTTTGAGGATTTAGGGCTTAGGGCGTTAGGGTTTTAAGGGTTTTAGGGTTTAGGGTTTAGGGCGTTAGGGTTTTAAGGGTTTTAGGGTTTTGGATTTTTAGGGCGTTAGGGTTTTAAGGGTTTTAGGGTTTTGGATTTTTAGGGCTTAGGGTTTCGGGCTTTAGCGTTCATAGGGCTAGGGTTTGAGACTTCAGCTTTCTCGTGTAGGGATGAGGGCTTGGTCCAAGTTGCGGGCACAGGTCCTCAGGGCTGAGGGCTTAATGTAGAAGCCCTAATAATTAGAAAAGGGTTTCGGGGCCCTTTATAGTATAATTAGAAGAGAAGCCCCCAAAATAGCATAGGTAACTAGTTATTTAGGCCCCCCCATATTACCATCAAAGGCTCCACGACACCCTAAACGGCACTGCACCTAAAATCAAATCCAAAACGCTGAAAGCCCCGGAGCAGGCTTGCATGCTTTGGGGATGCCTGGTTTCATGGAAACCCTAAACCCTAAACCCTAAAAGGTGTCCTATGCCATGCTACGGGGATACTTTGCTAATAATAGTCATTGCAAAAACCCTGGATTCTACTACGGAGCTACTTAAGCTTAGGAGGCCTTAGAGGAACCCTCAACCCTAAAGCCGTAAAGGAAGCCTTAAAGGAACCTTCATACAGGTACATAGGACCCATCGGGATAAGACGGAAGGAGCAAGCCATGCAGGCAGTTAACTTGCGGGGCCAGCGGTTTAGATTTTGGCTTTGGGAATGGAGGCTTAGCGTGGTCAAGCTTCGCTCTTAGGGATATAGGGCTTAGAGTTTAGGGCAGCATGCGGGTAAAGGGTTCGAAAGGCCGAGGGTCCGAAAGGGCTTTTCCGTTTTGGGGCAACCAGCCCTTGTGCTGAAGGGGCGAAGTCCTCATCGCAACCTGAAGACCCCAAAACTCGAGACTCCATCCCTTTTAATCCGGACCCCTAATATAATTCCTGTCAACCTTAGGCCGAAACACGACTTCTGCTACTTGCATTAGTGGCCAAGCCAAGAAACCCTCCGCATAGTTGGCAAAGCAGAAGGTGGACCTTCGTTGTGCTTGGAGTTTTGCAAACTTGTTGCGAATTCTCGTCCAAAGCCTTAAACCCCTATTAAGACCCCTACTTCTGCGGTTCAGAAGCGGCTCAGAACTAAGATAACCCTTCTTGCTGGAAGAAGAATATGTAAGTAAGACCCCTAAACCATAAACCGCAGCTGGCTCAGCTTACATTATACTATGGTGGAGTGTACGACATCAAAATAATACAGGTTGTTATAATATACTCTATTACATGAAAGTGTAGTAACACCCGAGACACTAAACCCTTTGTCGGATCTCACATGGGTAGTTCTCTAAATTAGGGTCTCTTTCAGGGTCCTTTGTATAAGTGTGCCGTACTACATTGGGGACCTAAACCTTAAACCCTAAACCCTAGTTTAGAGAACTACCCACACGCCCAAAATCCTGAGCACCAAACCCCAAGCCCAATACTGCCGAACCCGAAGCCGGAACTGTGAACCCCAAGCGGGTTTGGGTGTTAGGGTTTAGGGTTTAGGGTTTTGGATTTTGGGTTTTGGGCTTTGGGTTTAGGGTTTGGGGGTTTTGGGGTTTTGGGTTTACGGGTTTAGGGCCCCGAAAACCTCTAAACTCTGAACCCATCCTATATCCTCAACCTAATCTGAGGCATCCAGATTTCAAGCCCGAATATCCTAGGACCCTCAACCCAAAACCCCCAAATCTTCACTGATGATCACGGCATCAAATTCTAGGGTTTAGGGTTTAGGGTTTAGGGTTTAGGGCTTAGGGTTTAGGGTCCCCAATTCCCAAACCCCAAAGTTCAAGGCATCATGTCTGGCCCCGGGACGGGAAGAACCACGGCAAAGCACAACTTGTCAAGCCTCGGAGTTTAGGGTTTAGGGTTTAGGGGCGTTTCACAAAAGGTTTGGTTTGGGCGGTAGGGCTTCGCGGGTTTTGAATTTGGGGTTGAGGGTATAAACCCTAAATCCAACCCAGACCCACAGCAGGTCTTTAAACCCTAAATCCTAAACTTTGTCTTAAACCCCAAATCCTAAACCCTAAACCCTAAACTTACTTCGGAGTTGGGTATCGGGTCTGGGGTTCAGGGGTCATCAACGGGTACTGCGCTTGAAACCCTACTGTAAACACAGAGGTGCCCTGAACAGGAATAGAGGGCCTGAATAGGATTTAGGGTTTTGGCCTTTAGGGTTTGGGGTTTAGGGTTTAACTACCAATATTCTTCCTTAGGGTTCCTACTACAACTAATAGTATTGGTATGATATCCCGCAGAAAACCTATTCCAATAAGAGCTCTGGGAAGAAATGCACACGACCCTTCAGGGCACTTCGCCACCTTTTTGGAGTCGACTTGGGGGATTTCGCTGTCAATAGCCTAATACCCTAAAACCTAAGATAGGGGCCTTAGAAATTAGAATAGGGCTTGGGGGCCCATTATACTATATTGCTATGATTGCAATCAGGAACCCCTAAAAATAGGATTGGTACTTATTTAGGCCCTACATTACACCCGAAGGTGCTGGAGTTTACGAGTTTATGCTGTCAGGGTCTCTTGTAATCTGAAACTCCGATTTCAGTTGCCATAGTACAACCAAGCCCGAAACCCCTAAACCTTAAGCCCCTACACCTTAAACCCCTAAACCCCTAA
>CAJNDV010003573.1:0-10625 GCA_905221635.1 Symbiodinium sp. CCMP2456
GCATTGGCGGGCTACAGTCTATGCCGAAGAGTTCGCAGCCGGTCTCGCTCCCGACAGCTTCGTGACCCTGGAGCATGTTCAAAACATGACACAACACGTAAGAATCGGGTCGTTCGCCTGGGTCTCGCAGGCGTTCGAGCAGCTGGACATGCTCCTGGTGTCGCACGTCAAGCCGCTGAGTGAAGCTGTGCAGGCGATGTTCGATCAAGCCTCTGGTCCCCTGGAAAGGACTGGCTTTCTGATTCTGTGCGAATCAAAATACTCTGTCCTCTTTAAGTCTGCAGCTGGTCACATGCACTTTGATTCTCATGCGTTCAGTCCCTGCTTTCTTGACAGCTGCGCGGCCTGCGAGCCTCGCTTGCAGCACACGCCGCACACCTTTTTCAACTCGGACCCAAATCCACATGCATTCCTTCAGGTTGTTTCCAACGCTGAAGAACTACTTGAGTTCCTATGCACCGATCGGGACGACTTCCGACCTTAAAGACCGGAAGCCTTGGCCGTCGTGTGCCTGGGTTGATGAAAGTGCAAAGTAGGAGGCTTGAGCTTGAAGTCCTCGCATTTGCCCTGTCCAGGCATCGGATCACTTCACGGTCGCCTGTCAAGGAGGAGCCAGCAGTGGAGCCACCGAGGAAGCGTCGCAAGACCATGAAAGATCTTCTTGATGAAGATACAGGTGTGCAAAGCATGTACGACGCGCTGCTGAAGGCCAACGAAGCTCAAAGGCGCTTGCACTCTGTCGAGGCTATCGAGCAGATCTTCGCGCTCGCGCACGAGTGCACAGACGGGGACGCACGCAAAGTCATCGGTCTGGTTGGAGCACTGAGCTTTGAGCTGCACTCCAGCCTAGCGGCTAGAGCGCTCCTGTTGACAGTGGCGCGTTGGACCATCATGGCCGGCAAGCTTGCAGGCGAGCAGCAGGCAACTAGGCTTCAACGAACGTCTAGTGCGGGGTTATGTGCCTTGCAGGCCTGACTTCCGCAGCCGTGCGTGAGAGTGTCACGCACATCACGAAGATGGCTTATGGGAAGATCTCTTCGAAGCTGGCTTTTGAGCAGATTCTGGCCCTCATTGCAGACGCGCTTCCACAGTGGAAGTCTGAGTTCAAGGCCACGTGCTATTGACCTGTAAGGGAAGCAGCATAATTTGCACCCCGAAAACTCGACCCTGTAAGCGTGGATTGTTGCAGCGCCCTACTGTGGAGGTCACCTGATGCGTCCCGCGATTTTTTTAGCTTTACGGATTCTAAAAGAAATCAACTCTCGGAACGCGGATTTGGGGTGCTTGTGCGACACTGAGCGCCGAGTACGTGCATGTCATAGTCTGCTGCAAGGACACTTATGCTGTTGACGTGGACGAGGTGGACACCCCCAGCACCGTGGACCCGGCCACTGCCATGAAAGCAGTCAACTTGCGAAAGACGCTGGGTCCCGTCGCGCAGGCCAAGGCCAAGCCCCCTTGCAAAGACTTTGCAGGAGGCGCCCTGGCAAATTCTGGCCCCAGACAGCCCCCACACCCATGCTGAAATGTGTTGTGTTCAGTTCGATTGCATCGATTAAGGGAGGGGTTCCCCTGGCAAGGCCAAGTCATCGGTCCCGCGTAGACGCGGTAGCACCAACGACATCCGCAAAGCGAAGCTCGCTGCCATGCGTGCCTGCAATGACTATGCAACAGCGAGCCAGACGACTGGCAGGTGTCTTTGAAGTCTTTCGATGGAGCGTGCAGGGAGGCATTGGAGGCCGTATGCCCAGACAAGAGTCTGCGCGTCAGCAAAGACGTTGTTCAGGTTCTCTTGGCCGGTGCGTCCTCGGCAATCGCGCAGCTCATGGCAGACGCAGATGCTTTGCGCCAGCATTCCAAGAGGTCCACTCTCTGGGCCGCCGATCTCCACTTGGTAACTCAGCTGCGAGAAAGATGGGGCGATGTCACTCCACGGAGCGACTCGTCGGGCGAACGACGAGATCGACTTGAAGTACGAAGTGCTGGCTATGTTGCACAGCAGTCGGTTCTGTGTTTGCTGCGCATTTTTTTCCGGTGTGTCACCAGATTGATCGCAGGCTTGCCGCAAAGCATTGGAGCAACGCTTGGGAGTTTGTCTGCAATCGCGCAAGGCACCGAACGAGCCATTTAGCTGAGTTGAAATGTCTTGGAAACACACCACTCGTCAGCCATGGGTTTAACGAAACTTGATAAGCTTTAAATTTTCTCAAAATCCTGCCATCTGCAGGCCGAGCTGGCCTCCTGAGCGAACTGAGCGACACTGCAGGAAGCTGCCCGTTGGCAGCACTTAGTGTCACACTTGCCGAACCCCATGCGCATTCGAGCCCATAGTTTGAAACCCTAAACCCTAAAACCCAAACCCCTAAACCCCTAAACCCTAAGCCCCTAGTTTGTGGACACCAGGAAGGCGCGCAAGCAGCCTACGCCGCCCACTTCGCGTTACCCCAGTGTCGGCCAAGCCGGGTTCCGGGCTTCAGAAACTCAAGGTTTAGGGGGTTTAGGGTTTAGGGGTTTAGGGTTTAATTAGGCTTTAGGGGTTTAGGGTTTAAGGTTTAGGGCTTTTGGTTTGCTTTTGGGTTCGTCTCTAGGGCTCCTGCAGTTCAGCATGCTGCACCTGCATGCAGCCTCGATGTCTGCAGCAAGACCTCGTGCCCTAGACCCCTAAACCCCCCAGCCCTACTGTGTAAACTACAAGTTCCAGGACAGCATCCGCAACCCCGCCCTTGAACGGCCAGACCCATACCTCACTAGCTGTTGCGACCTGGGGCAGAAATCCTGCAATAGAGCTCCTCTTCCAGCAATTGCCGGAACAAGAATTGAAACCCCAAATTGAAAAAACCTCTATAAACCCTCATCCGCTCAAGCCCAAAACCGGAAAAACCTCAACCCAGAGAATCTTCAAGTCACTCATGCCCGCGATGTCCCCGACCATTCGTCCTTTCGAAATTCCTATAATTTGGGCTGGAAAGTCAGGCTGTAGCCTAAAGCCTGCCGCTAGAACCCTCAGGTTCTAAGGGCTCTGATAGTTTAAGGCATTTGGGTCCCGAAGTAAACCGTTGAGGGTTCAGGGGTTAGGATGTTTAGGGTCTTCAGGGCTTAGGGTTCAGGGGTTAGGGTCTTCAGGCCGTTATGTTTACTTTTGGGGCAAATGAGCTAAGATGGGACTCAGCTGTGGGAGCGCTTCGTTGAAATAGGTACTGTACTTGTCGTATTATCTGCCTGTCTAGTCCCTCAAGATTTTATTTCAAGCACTACGGCCAAAAACCCTACAAAACCATATAAACCGTATACAACCATATGAAACACCCAAAAGCCCCAGAGTGAACCCTCGAAAGTTATCGCCCGAGGTTGCTGAAGCCGTCCATCTTCGCCCATGGGCGCGAGGCCTACCGCAGGAATGTGATCGTCTGCCTGTATAGCTTCTACAAGAACCAGGCCTCTCCGGAGCTGTTGAGAAGGGGTTCGGAAGGTTCTGGGGTGTAGGGTTTAGTAAGGTTTGGGGTTTGGGGCTTTGGTTGCTGTGGATTTGAGGATTTGATCCTTTATGCAAGGTTTCAGTCTCGAATCTGCGCTTGACTTGACCTGCCTCCTTTCTGAATTCTGCAGATATCGCTCGATCTCTTACACCTGCACCTGGACTGAATTAGTTACCCTTCCTCTCAAGAGCCTCCCAAACACTCGTGTCTCTGGCGGTTGGGCGTTCCATGTGTCTCTGAAGAAAGAGAGATGGTATCCCGAGCCGATATCTCTACTTAGACTCTACTTATTACCCAGGCTTCAAACTGCACAAAAGGTTACACAACATCCGAAACTTCAGGTCTACCCACAACACCTTGCTTTAAATCATGAATCCAAACCTCCGCCGTCGCCCAAGAGCCTGCCGTGATGAAGCAGTGACGTTGGTAGATCACGGATCGGCAGGCTGTGCAAGGATCCTTAAGGCAAGGAAACCCTTACGCCAACACGTATGACGTTGCGTTAATTGAGGCGTATAGTCGTTTCAGGCAGAGACGCACCTCAGAATCCTTCGCGCAGTTTGCCCTCGAGTTTTTCTTGCCATTAGTTTCGAGTATGGGGTTCGTGGCGGAGCTGAGCATAAACCCTCTTTGGTGGTAGTCGCGATAATTTTCGTGTCTTCGCCTAATGTATCTTTAGTGGGAGATATTAGCTGTCCTCTCTCCGGAGCCGAAGTTTGTTCAGCAGGCACCCGCACCGAAAGACCAGTTCAGAGGCATCCGCACGGAAAGACCAGCTGATATGTGCTGCTGATGCTGGTGTGTGCTGTTGCTGCTGATGTGTCGTGCTGGCTCTGATGTGTCCTTCTCCTGCTGCTGCTACTGATGCCTTGTCGTGGTGAGGTTTTGATGCCTTGTCGTGGTGAGGTTTTGATGCCTTGTCGTGGTGAGGTTTTGATGCCTTGTCATGGTGAAGTTGTTTGTCTGTCGTGGTGCCAATATGTCTTGTTATGGTGTGAAACCCTTTTTCTTGTCATGGTAACAACGCGCTCTCCCCCATATTTTGAAATTTAGTATACAAACTGGTAAAGAAAAATATACAACGCAGCAATAATATACCATAGTATGACTTCGCAAGATATGGTAAACGTGAGATATTTCACTGTAGTATAAGAACACATTGTAATAAAACCATCGTGTTCTAACATTATTATTCTATGTTCGTTTCCAGAATACTACGTACTTTAGATGTTGTCTTTTATGATGCCGTATTGTTTGAATTTTACGTTGGTGCACACACATATATTTATAAACATATACACATACCGATAACAATTGTGTACAGTGTATATATATATATATAATATTGATACCTAGCCAGATAGAGACAAACATAGAATATAATGTATGTATGTATGTATGTATGTATGTATGTATGCATGTATGTATATAGGCGCTGCCTTCTCCCTCCAACCGGTGACGTCATCCTTTGAGTCGCTTGGCTTGCAAAAAGCCTGCAACTAGATGAGAACTTGGCCCCGCCAGGCAACCAAAGAGAATCGGCGCCGCAAGGCAGCTGCACGCTCAAGGCCGAGACCCTAGCCCACAAAAGGCACCCCAAACCCTCAACCCTAGACCGTGGCGATGATGCACTTTTGAGGATCTGCTCTCCGAGCAAACATTCGTGCGCGCGCAACAGTCTCTGCGCTCTTCCTAGGAATCGTAGCTGCGAAACACCATGCGAGCCCGAGACTTACACCATAACATTTTCATGGATGAGGTCTGTCGGCTCTCAGCTCGCTCACACTTTGAGTAGACAACCGGAACTTGTTGAGATACCCTGCTCCGCATCCAGCAGACAATGCAGGCACGTAGAACAAGAAGCCCTGAAAGCCATAAATGTCCTCCAAAATCTGAGCACTGATGACCAGTGTAGACTGATTGCTGACCTAACCAAACAGATCCCCCCAAGAGCCTTCAATCAGTTGACGAGGTTAACTAGTGCACTGCCTCATGTCTGGTATACCTACTAGCTGCCTGTGTGAGTGTTTGAACGCCTTCAAGGCCCCATTGAAGGCTGGTCTGCAGATTCCCCCGAAAGGCTGTCAGGATACTTCCATTGCATCCAGGGAAGATGGAGAGCTTCGCATCCTAACAGCATGGTGCCCACAGCTGACCCACAACAACACCCCATCTTTCAGCAGTATCCTACATATACACGGATTCCAGCCTCCCGACAGCAGATCGCAACTAGACGACTGCAGCCTCACAACATACTATGGACACCAGATAATACGCCAGCTCCAAATCCATGAAGCCGTAGCCTCTCAACAAGTAAGCTGAAGCATCGAAGTGAACACATCCCCTGATGCAAACTCGTCTTCAAATGTCGAGGAAACTAGGGCGGACCGATGGGTCGCCTCCGCGCCTGGACTACGGGACCACTAAGGTGCGAGCACAGCGTGTGTAACGCACGCTCGGAGTGGGCTACAAGTTCTCCCTGCTTCAGGCCCCCCTCCCTACTGACCGTTTTCGTCCAATTCATAATTAGCATGCATTAAATTAAACTAGTACTCGCGTCGTCCGTTTTTTCCTTCGTGAGGCCCGGGTCTACAGGCTCCGACTAATTCGTAATTCGTAATTTGTAATTCCCCACGTGCATCCCCAAACACTGCAACAAAAAGCCGACATTTCCATTGCATCATCATCATCATTATCATCATCAGCATCATGTCCTTCCTTTCACTCTTTCCAGCCCTCCTGTCCCGTCAACATGTTTCACGCAGCCATGGCCTGATTGCCTCCGCCGCCCTCTGACTTCGGAACATCCTGGGATCAACCGTGTCTTGCTGGCTGAGAAAACAAGCTGAACTGCGACGATCCTTGAAAGACTGGACGATGGCGATGCGCACACTCTGGAACCTGTCTCGTTGGAAAGGGATCACAGTAAAAGTCCAGTTCCGATGGAGTGAGTGAGGCTGCGACGTGGCTTGAGGGCTGCATTCCTGTCAAAAGCAACACAGACATTGAAGTCGCCTCCCCCTGAGCGGTCGCCCTCAATTTTCATCTTGAGTACGAGTGCGGCCGAATTGCAGATTCGAGTGGTGACTGCAACATGTCATTCGCGAGTGACGCTGCTACAAGTCGGACGGCTTACGGACCTCATCGATGTTTTTTTCTACTCGTGCTGCATATACAGGCTTTGCTGTCTGACTCACGGTGGAAACACCTATTCAGTCATGCCTGCAGTTGCAAGACTCCAGGTTGTTTTTCGAGGCCCGCCGGCTACATAGACCAGATGTTGACCAGATGTTGATGGCAGACAAGCTGATGACTGGTAAACAAAAAACACTCGGTCCATCCAATAAAGTCCACTAGGGCTTCTGCTGCAGAAAATTTCTGTCTCTTGAGTCACATGTTCCATCAAGCCCAACTTCGAGGCATTGCGTCCATAATTCATTGGTAAGTCGTAATTTGTCGTTGTAAGGACAACACGAGTACACGGAAACCGTGCACACCACATCCTGCCCTCTTAATGTAGTGGGCTCAAATGCATATGAACGCATTTGAAGAGTTAGTAGTGTAGTCGCCTCAAGTTTGCCCTGAGTATCTGTGGATGTTGAATCTTTTCATGAGTGTTTGTGTGATTCTGTTTCTTTTGTCAATCTTAACAGTACTCATGGGCCTGTACATAGTGTCGATGCCGAATGTTGGAGCCTTAGAGCTTCCGGCTGGTCCGCCTTCATCGTTCTGCTAAGCCTCGGTGAGTCGACGGGTCTACATGCTCCACTGTATCGTTTGACAGTTGGTGTTGGTCGTCTTTTATTTGGGAGCGTATGGATCGCCCTCAAGTCCGAGCGTGACCTGCAACCCGATGCAATGGTGTTAGTAGAAATTACATTAACCATTACTAATACAAATGAGAAGACGCAAGGCCGCTGCACTCTGAAGGCCGTCAAGGCCGAGACGCTAGCCAAAAGGCGCCCCTAAACCCTCAACAGTGGCATTGACGGACCGCTGCTCTGGAGGAGGGTTGTGAGTGGCTGACCCAGCAGAGGGCACGTTCCTATGCAGTATGAGGGCTGCTCACATATCGTGGGCGGAGTCCAATTATTGGATCCTTTTCTGTTTAAAGCCCACACGCAACTGCATGCCGCAAGAAGCTCGTCGAGGTTGTCTGTTGATAGTTTTTTCACGCTTAGGAACACTCGACTTAGGGGAGCTGAGTCGCCAACAATGTGCCCAGAGCCGAACCCATGACTTTTTCGGAGTGACTGAATGAGACCAAGTGAGCCTGCTTGCAAGCCATCATGCAGAAACTTCTGCGAGCCTTAATTCATAATTCATAATTCTCCTAATTTACCACACTTGCGTATGACCCATGCCAATTGCTGCTGCTGTGTCTCTAGAAAGAACGTTTTGCATGCATCAACTGCATCGTTACAGCAGGTGAAGTCGTGTTCCAAGCCTCAACTAGAATGCCCCCTGCCAGCTGCCA
This sequence comes from Symbiodinium sp. CCMP2456, assembly GCA_905221635.1. Taxonomy (NCBI): domain Eukaryota; class Dinophyceae; order Suessiales; family Symbiodiniaceae; genus Symbiodinium; species Symbiodinium sp. CCMP2456. The sequence goes on from CAJNDV010003573.1 coordinate 7,954, forward strand.
CTGCCAGGTGTGTTCGTAATGCATTGTTTCTGAATTCTGATTTCTTAACTCCTCTAATTCATATTCCCAAACTACAATGCATCGACTGCTCGTAACTTGGGTGGATCTCTGGATAATGGGTCAGGAGGATTTTGGCTTTCTGAACTTTGGTGCGGGGTTTGGACTTTGGGGGTTTCTGATTTGGTATATTCGATGTCTGTAGGGATTTTGCGTTTGGCGATTTGGAGTTTCTTCGGGGTCACCAGGGTGCGGCTTCTGGACTTCATTAGTTGATGATGCCAAGTGGTGGTGGCGTGTTCGCATTTCTGATCTCGAAACTCTTAAGAAACAAACAAGAAAGCAGATCCACAAAATGCTTCCAGGCAACCACAAACATTGCACTGCTGCTCTCCACCGCACCCGTCCGACCACAGCTGGGGTCTCCGAGCTAACCTTTGGCCGCTGGTTGCTCTTCGGGGTGTAGGGTCTTCTTTCAGAAATTCCGATATCTTCGGTGAAGTCTTTTGCAATGGTCCTGCTCTCTGACTTACGGCTGATCTACATACCCCCGTCGAACGGGTTAACTGCCTTGACGACCTACAAGGAAAGAGGAGCTGACTGCCGAACTTCACCATGTGTGCTCCGTGTCAAACGGCCAACACTTGGTGTCCCATCAGAATGCTGCATGTTGAAGTACCCAGCTGAATAACTGCATCACAGGATGCAGAACTCTTGGGATCACTTCGTGCTACGGGTCTTGGTGTGGATTTAACGGAAAGACACACGGGCTGCGCGTGCATCGAACCTACTGTGATGAATCCAGCCCTTTTTCTCGCTTCTGAAACATATGCTGAGTCTGCTTTGCTATGTCTGGCCTCTGGACTTTGGTGGACCCACAACTGAAGCTGCGGAAACCTACGGACTTTATGTAGTGCATCTGTCATGGTGGGAAGAGAGCATGCGTGCCAGTGCTGTGGAGATGGTAACTTCGATGCCTTAGGCGAAACTCTCTTACCATGGGCCCTTGTTTTCTGTCTTACGCTTGCCCCATCAAGCGGGTAAGCTGCCTTGACGAAAGTCCTGCTGTGAGTGAAAAGCAATGGATCCAGATGACACCTTGCTCGTGGTACATAGGCGTACTGTGCCAATGGCTCTGACTTCGACCAAGCCGAGAGTTTTCGCAGTGGTCAGCTTTTCATACAAGCCACATTGTTGGCTGATGCATCGCAAAATCTGCAGAATGATTGGTGCTGGATTGGGATATGTTGGTTGAGTCTACGTGCCTGCTGTCTTGCCTACAAGCTTTTGTCGATTTGGAGCTGGGAATGCAACAACCTTTCTGGCTACGTATTTCCAGCTGACACAACGAGAAGGAAGAATGACTTCCAGTACTGAGGAGAAGTTTCAGAAAGTGCAGGGGCACCTTAATTCAAGACGGCATTTTGTTGCATGCAAGTCGAGCCTGCATGTCAAAGTCATGTTCGAGATGACATGATCCTCACTAGGTGCCTGGGTTATCTATCACTCATGGGCTCGTGATCCTTGTGTAGATTTTGCGGAGCTCAATCGTGACCATTGGAATCTTCGTACTAGTAGTACTAGAAGTAGTAGTAGTAGTAGTAGTAGTAGTAGTAGTACTACTACTACTACTACTACTCCAACAGTCCAACACAGGTGCCCGTGCCCAGCATCGCATTTCAACGAGATCATGAAATTACAAATGTATTGTTTAAAATCCAGGAGTGTGCGCACGGCTTTGCAATTTTGAGGGCCTCCACCCTATGCTAATGCAGCTACCGCTGCTACTGCTGCTGCTCCTGCTACCGCTCTTCTTTGCTCCTGCTGCTCCTACTGCTCCTGCTGCTGTTAGTGCCACTGCTACTGTTAGTGCTAAACGAAAACCAGAGTTGTCAACCATGTCGTTATTAGCCTCCCCTCCACCCCCACCTCCCACCCCGCCCCCTCCACCCCCCTGCACACGCTCCAAAACAAAGGTTACTACCAGGCGCCTGGAGGCACGCATAGCTACTACGACTACTACTACTACTGCTGCTGCTACCATTGCTGCTACTACTACTACTACTACTGCTGCTGCTACTACTACTGCTATTGCTATTGCTCTTGCCACTGCTACTGCTACTGCTACCGCTACTGTTACTGCCACTGCTACGACGATGACGACTAGTACTACTACTGCGACGACTACGACGACGACTGCTACTACGTCTACGCCTGCTACTACAACTTCTAGTACGACTACTACCGGTACTACGACTACCACTACTACTGCTGCTGCTGCTACTGCTGTTTATATTACCACCAGTACTACTACTTCTACTTCTACTCCTACTTCTATTACTACTGCTACTACTACTACTAAAACTACTACTACTACTACTACTGCGACTGCGACTGCGACTGCGACTGCGACTGCGACTGCGACTACGACTACGAATACGATTACGACGACGACGACGACTACTACTACGATTACTACTAGCTACGACTGTTATGACTGCTGCTACGAAGCTATTGCGACTAGTCTTAGTATTACTACGACAACTACTAGTACTAGTACTACTACTAGTACTAGTACTACTACTACTACTACTACTACTACTACTACTAGTACTACTAGTACTAGTTCTACTAGTACTAGTACTAGTACTGGTACTAGTACTAGTACTAGTACT
>CAJNDV010003575.1:0-10621 GCA_905221635.1 Symbiodinium sp. CCMP2456
TTAGGGTTTAGGGTTTAGGGTTAAGGGTCCACGTACCCAAATAGTATGTACTTTGGCCTTAAAGTAGTCCCTATATAGGTACTTTGGGGCCAATGTATATACTATATGAGCACATGGACCCTTAGGGGTATAAACTCTCAACTTCTGAACCCCTAAACACCCAGAATGCTGGAAAGGCCGAAAGCCCCTATATACCACAACAAGAACCCCCAATCTCAGACCCCCAGCCCTAAACCCTAAAACCCCCTCAATCCCAAACCCTGAAAACCCCAAAAACACCTAGAATTGCCGGAAAGCCACAAAAAAAAACACTAAACCCCCTCAATCTCAGACCCCCCATAGACCCTAAACCCTAAACCCTAAACCCTAAAACCCTAAACCCTAAACCCTACACCCCTCTCAACCCTTGCCAGAGCTGCATGTTCGGGATCATAAGAAGCAAGCCTTGAGAGGCGGTGAACGTCCTCGGAAAAAAAGCCACCATCGAAAACCTTAAGAACCCAAAACCCACTTTTTTGTAGGTTCCTATAAACCCTAATATGGGATTTATAGGGACCCTACAAAAAGTAGGTTTGGGTTCTTAAGGTAGGATTTGGGTTTAGGGTTTCAGTCGGGTTTTAGGGTTTAGGCGGTTTAGGGTGTAGCGCTTGCGGAGTTTACGTAGGGTTTCGGGCCCTTTGGGTTTAGGACTTGCTGGGGTGTTGCGTTTCGTGTTTAGGGGCTTCAAGCCTTGAAACCTGGGCCTTGGGTTTCGGGTTTAGGGTTTTGGGTTAAAACGCCCAAAGGCCCTGGGCCCTGAGCCAAAGGGACTGCTTATCCCAGAGGGTCCACATACACTACCATACGCTTTTTTTGGGTTCAGGGACTACCATTATGGAATAGGTCCCCAAAGTACCATCCCTACTATGGTTTTGGGAACCAAATCCCACAATTAGTAGTATATCTGGACCCTCTTGAATCCCTGACGATCCATGTACCCAAATAGTATCTACTTTGGCCTTAAAGTAGTCCCTATATAGGTACTTTGGGGCCAATGTATATACTATCTGAGTACATGGACCCTTAGGGATAACTTCTGGCCATGCTGGTCTGTGTGCAACCCAGCGTCGTGCACAAGGCTCCGCCGGACAAAGCCCCGTGGAGGGCACCAGCCTCGACAGAGTGTGTTTGGGATTTTGGGCTAGGGTTTAGGGCTTAGGATTTAGGGTTTAGGGTTTAGTTCAAGAAGGTTTTGGGGCATATTACACTATGAATACAGGGCCTAGAAGGGCACACTCTTACCAGTTCTTCCGGCCCTTTTTAGCAGGGCATCGGGGCATGTAGGTGCTCGAGGCTGTGATTGAGCTCTTCCTGCCTACACTTGGGGTTTAGGGTCTAGGGTTCCCTAAACCCTAAACCCTAAACCCTAAACCCTAAACCGTTTACGGTTTAGGGTTTAGGGGACATCTGGATCGAGTGGTTCAGGCAACCGCGGGCTACTCAGAGCTTTCACGTACTTGTTTAGATGGTACTTGAGTCTAGAGTCTAGAAGGCTACAATTCCGGTAAAACTGACCGTGCTCAAGCTTGGCTGTGGAGGTTCGCCGTGGTGTTTCATAAATATATTTCTTGTACAAAGAAATTTGCCTGAATCTAAAAAACCTGCAAACCTATGCTAAGAGAAACCGTAAATCCTACTGCCCAAACTCAAACCCAACAAACTAGCAAAGCTCCTGAAGCCTGACCCAACTGCCGAACCGGAATGTGCTGAAGCTCCGAAAACTCAGGAGAACAACCAAATTCCAAACCCCAAACCCCTAAATCTCAACACCTAAACCTCTAAATCTCAAGCCCCAAACCCCTGCATCTTTAGCCCTAAACCCCTAAATCTTAAGCCCTAAACCCCTAAGTCTTAAGCCCTAAGCCCCTAAATCCTAAGCCCTAAGCCCCTAAATCTTGAGCCCTAAGCCCCCTGGACCTCAAACCCTCGTTTTCAAAGGAGCAAACCACGCAGTTTGGGTTAAGGGTTTATCGTAGAAGCCAGAAAGTTGGAACATGATTATCCTCATGCCGTTACGGTAAAGTAAAAGGGATCCTAGCACTAATCCTCCTAACCCAGAGACTCCAATACCCCTTAATTAAGGAATATACCTTAAATCTTATTAGGGGTCCTACTATAATTTAAGGTATATTCCTTAATTAAGGGGTATTGGAGTCTCTGGGAAACCCATGTTCCAACTTTCCGGGGTTCGCCATACCCTAAACCCTAAAACCCTTAACCCTAAACCCTAAAGTCCCTAAGCCCTAACCTTAAAGTCCCTAAAGTCCCTGGTTTTAGGGCTTAGGGTTCGCTTTTGAGGGTCCGAGAAGCAGAGCCGAGCTCGGATTGCATCTGCTTCACCTGTCGGACTCTCAGGCTTGGCTTGGCGTGTTGGTGTTTAGGGCTTAGGGCTTTAGGGTTTTAGGGTTTAGGGTTTAGGGTTTAGGGTTTTAGGGTTTAGGGTTTAGGATCTAAATTTTCGGGTTTAGAGTTTAGGGTTTAAGGTTTAGTGTTTAGTGCTCAGGGTATAGGATTTTAGGGTTTACGGTTTAGGAGTCCTAAAGAGCCCAATACCCCTCAGTAGAGGAATATGCCTACTTAATCAACGAACCAAGGTGTTCGATATTCTAACTTAAGCTATATTCCTGAGATGTTTTGGGCTTGGGGCTGTTTGAATTTTCAAAAGGCAATCAAGGTACTGTGAACAAAAAGATAAATGTACCATTTCTTGAGGGTCACAACCCTGCAGTTAAAGTTACATTGGTTACTCTAGTTGTTCTAGGGCCCCAGAATACCACACACAGACAAAGGGTGGCCTGACGTAAACAAACTGGATGAAACATCTAGACCGCGAAGGCAAGCTACCTGTAGAATGGACCACTATGCAAATTTGAGGCTCTATATAAGCTTATACAAGAGCGCAGCAAAAAGACAGAAACACGACTACACAGGTATCAGGGCTTCAATGTCGAGGGATTCGTGAGGATTCGCAACTATGCAGGATTCAGTGATTCGATGTCCTGCCGCTTCTTGGCTCGGGTTCAAGAGTTAGTTTCCCGAATCTCCCAAAGGATCCTCAATACGCCGTTCAGGGTGCGTCAATTTACGGACTGAGGGCGCTAATTTAGGGTTTGGGGTACGGTTTAGGGTGCTGTAATTTGGGGCCTGAGGGCGCTAATTTAGGGTTTGGGCTGCCCTGATTTAGGTTTGTGGCTGCCCGAAACGCTCAAGTTGATTCAACCTTGCAACGAGCCGCTGTTGTTGGTAACTTACCCTAAGCCCTAAACACAAAACCAACCCTTAAACCCTAAACCCTAAACCCTATAAACCCTAACCCTATACCCTAAACCATTAAACCCTAAACCCGATAAGCCCTAACCCTGAACCCAAGATCCTTTGCCAGAACCCAAGCCATGGCGCACCTTTTCCAATCTCTCCTCAGCACCTGAAATCCTCAAGAATGCACAGGATTTCTATGGTACTGTTGATGATATAAAATGAGTTTAGGGTTTAGGGTTGAGGGAATATCTTGCTGTTATTTTCCTTATGATGGGTAATGCAGGATTTATATCATCAACCGTAGGACTTACTAGTCTGTGTTGTGCATGTAGTTATCCCTCATGTACGTGCTTAGGAGACCCGTGGGATTTTGCTGTACGCGAAAAAATGTTCACTGAACGTGGCTAGGTAACTTGCTTCCCCAGACCCTCAGTCCTGAAATTCATAAGAAACGGGTAGAATTTCAGTTTGATTTTGGAAAGTCTAATGCTTGCCATAAACAAACGTCGACTCGAACACGATACACTGACAGAAACAACAACGAACAAAACAAACATAGAAAGGACACCACAACAGCACCGACAGCAGCAGCAGCAGCAGCAGCAACGGCAGCAACAGCAGCAACGGAAGAGTTCATACAAAGCAAAATCCCTAAACCCTAAACCCTAAACCCCTAAACCCCTAAACCCTAAACCCTAAACCCTAACAATGCAACACACAAGCCGCGCACCGCGAAGGGTGCTGTGCCTTGACCGTCTGCCCGAACACGTTCTTACGCCCCTGCCTGAGCAATTTAGAGCGTGGGATGGAGTAATGTAGGGGCCTGAATAATTACTAGTACTATTTTGGGGGCTCCTGATTATAATTATAGTATGACGGGCCCCAAAACCCTATTCTAATTATTAAGGCCCCTACATTAGGGCTTATGGCGGATAAGATGGTGGCTGACTCATTCTCACTCCATGCTCCGATACCACCAGTTTCGGTTTGGTGCCATAGAGCCTGAACCTTAAACACAAAAGTACGACCCTCCGGAAAGCCGACGCTTGGAACTGGCTCATCCGCTTTAAACAATCTGGGCTTGGAGTCGTACGCCGACGTGCCCAGACCTTGCAGCAAAATCCCTTGAAAGACCATATTAGGGATCCTACTATCATTTACCCTAAGGTCCATGTACCCAAATAGCATGTACTTTGGCCCCAGAGTACCTATAATATGGGGACTACGGTGAGGCCAAAGTATATACTATTTGGGTACATGGACCCTGAGGGTTAGGTTAAAGTATATATTCCTCAACTGAGCGATCTGGAAAGTCTGGGTTTTCGCTCAGGGGCGTCGCGAACTTGTCCATGGTCTCGCCCATGCTGGTTGATGGCGAGATTGGGTAGATGAAGGAAACGTCGCCTTGGCTTTGGTCATATACTGGGCTACAGCCCAAAGGCTCTATATAAACAGAGAGTATGTACTTAGACCTGAAAGTACCTATATGCGAACGCTTTTGAAGCCTAAGCATAAACTACATTTCACACGGAGCCTTAGGATAGGAGTTCGAGCACGGACAAGCATAGATTATTAGGCAAAGTTTGCCTCAAGTAGGGGCCTTAATAATTAGAATAGGGTTTTGGGTTCCTTTGTAATATAGTTCTAATATAAGGAACCTGAGGAATAATACTGGTAACTATTGAAGCTTCTGTAGTAAACACTAAACCCTACACTAATGTCAGGGACTCGACGAGTGACGAAGTTCTGTAAGCAGATATCTGGGTTCTCCTTATGGGAATACTGGTAATTAATTTAGGGGCTTAGGCTTTAGGGTTTGGGGCGGAAGTCATGATGTATGTCATTACTGTTTGTTTATACAGTGATGGCAACAAGTGGACGATTCATGAAGCCCTAAATCATGCGACGGCACCTTCTGCGAGGGCAATACTGAAAATTACAGCATATCCTCGCATGCGAGGTTGCATTTTAGGGCCTAGGGTGTAGGGCTTTGGGGAGGACTCGGACATGTGCGGGGTTTCTGAATTAGTGTGGCGCATTCAGGGGTCGTCGGGCCGCTTGCAAGAGGATGCTACCGTTGGATTCCATGAGGGTTTCTGCGAGTTCAGAGAGAACTACCGACAGATCAGGCCCTCTATGGCATGCTGTCGACCGGGCCCAAGACGTAACGGAAGCTGTGATATCCGAGATCCGGAACATACTCCATGTCATGGTCTGGAAAGCCTCATGACTCCAGGGGCAGACCTCCAAAAGTACCGCGATTCGAAAATTCCTTCGACGTCTACCATATGGGTCCCCAAGGACTCAATACGCAGGTACTTGGGTTTCGGAGAATAGTTGTGTAGGTTAGTGTTTAGTCTAAGAATCCCTAGAAGGACCCTAGAACACCCTGAACAAAACAACGCTAAACCCTATACCTTAAACCCTAAACCCCAAACCTTAAACCCTGAACCCTGAACCCTAAATCCCAACCCCCGTAAACTCCCTAACCCTAAAAAAGGGCAGGCCGCTCAGCGCGTAGGCCACGTGGGCGGCGGCGGTGTTTCCGTCCTTGGCTGACTTCTGAACCACTCCTAACAATTAAACTTTCAGCCTACTTCTCAGAGCTCATATCGAAACCCCCAAAAGTTCACCCTAAGCCCTAAATCCTAAACCCTATACCAACCCTAAACCCTAGACCCTAAACCCTAAACCCAAAAAGCTAAAGTCCTAAGAGCCAACCAGAAGAACGCCAAGCGTCGATGGCCCTCTCAGACTTCCCCTCGTGGCTCAGCATCGGCATGTCAATGGAACCTCCAGTCCATTCGGGTTTAGGGTTTAGGGTTGAGGGTTTAGGGTTGAGGGTTTAGGGTTGAGGGTTTAGGGCTTTTAGGGTTTAAAGGTTCTTTAAGGTTTAGGTGTCAATGGAACCTCCAGTCAATTCGGGCTTTTAGGGCGTTTTAGGGTTTAAAGGTGTTTTAAGGTCTAGGTGTCAATGGAACCTCCGGTCCATTAGGGATTTTGGGGCTTTTAGGGCTTTTGTGGGTTTAGGGCTTTTAGGGTTTTTAGGGTTTAGGGATTTTAGGGTTGATAGAGCTCTTAGGGTTGAGGGCTTACGGCTTATAGGTCTTTAGGGTTTAGGTTTTTAAGGGTTTAAGGCTTTGAAGGTCTTTAGGGTTTAGGTTTTTAAGGGAAAAGGGTTTTGAGGGTGTTTAGGGTTTAGGTGTTTAAGGGTTTAGGGTTTAGGGTAACATAAGAGTTAATATACGTCATTCAATAAGGGTTACTATGCGGGGGTATCAGAAGGTGATTGTTAGGGTGACTCTACTTGTAGAACATATTAGAGCCCTTCAGGAAACCTCGCCCCCCCTACCAGACTTCGGAGGTTCCAGAAAGCCTTGCACAAGCCATTGAACACCTACACAACTCTGGCAAGAGCCGATGAAGCTCCTGCAGACCCCGACAAACTCTGAGTAGTCGGAAGCCTGAAAATCCCTAAACCCTAAACACTAAAAATACCCGCAAGGCCCCAACAAGCGTAACATCCCTTGAAACCCTTCAAAGACCCCCAACATAGGACTGCTTACCTGAAAGCCCCCTTCCGGTAACCTCAGTTGTAAATTTGTTGAAGGCTTCTGTCAGGTTTCAATAGTCTGTGTGTTTGAGACTCAGCATAAACCATTTATGGGGTAATGGCTTTTGTTTGGTTTAGGGTTTAGGATTTAGGGTTCACATCCTCGAAGGTGGTTTGAGGCTTTGTGGGCTCGGGGTTGAGGTAGGTACTCGGGATTGGAACCCAGACAGCCCAATACCACAAACATTCAGAAACACAGCTGACTTACATCATAGCTGTCATAGTTACCCTAAGGGTCCATGTACCCAAATAGTATATACATTGGCCCCTAAGTACTTATATAGGGACTACTTTAAGGCCAAAGTATATACTACTTGGGTACATGGACCTTAGGGTTAGAGTGTTTCTTAGTGTGATTGAATATCGATGCCTGCACAACCTGGCATTGGGCTCTCTCGGTTTCCATGACCCGTTCACCGCTACGACGAACCTCCGAGAGCCCCAAGAGCAAAGCACTGAAGAACCGAACGGTTTAGAGTTTAGGGTTTAGGGTTTAGGGTTTAGGGTTTAGGGTGAAGGCCCAGAAGGCACCCGCCCAGAGACTCCAAAACCCCTTAATTAAGGTTTGGGGTTTAGGGTTTAGGGTTTAGGGTCAGAAGGCACCCTCCCAGAGACTCCAAAACCCCTGAATGAGGGAATATACCTTAAAGGGCTCCTTAAAGGGATCTATAAGGTTTCAGGGTTTAGGGTTTAAGGGAAATCAGGAATAGACCTTAAACCTTACCAGGGTTCCTAGTATAGTTTAAGGTCTATTCCTTAATTAAGGGGTTTTGGAGTCTCTGGGCTCACACCTGGGACCTTAACTTTAACGATTAGGGTCGAGATTCTGTTATAGCACAAGCGGGTTCAGCACAGCAAGAGGCCTTGGTGATTCGAACAAGATCTTTGGTTCCAGCATAGGATAACCATATATACATATATATATATATATGGTTACATAAGCGGATGTGCTTACCATCCCTTCGACCTCTTTATTACGCTGGTGGCCATCCCATCACAACGGGTTGGCGCAGTCATGGCACCAAGAATACCAATTCAAACAACAAGCGTAGATGACTACCACTGCAATGATACGGATGATGGACAACATGCTGTGATACCTTAAATACGATAACTATGGGAGCGATAGCATATTTCTTTCGGCTACAGATAATGCAGAAATATGTGCATCAGCAGTATAAGTGGCAACAAAATCCAAAACCGAAGTTCACAAACCAGCAGCAACAACCAAACCCTAATACCACTGTATTGGCACGAGATACCGTTGCACACAGACCTGCCAAAATCCTTTAAACAAGCACGTATACCTTAAATTACAGTCGGATCCAGCATCTGATTGAAGGTATGTCCCGAAGTTAAAAAGATGGCGGAGGGTCTAAACCCTAAACCCTAAACCCTGAAGCCTAAACTCTAAACCCTAAACCCTAAACCCTAAGGTCTGGGTAGTAGTGACCCAAGGGCCGGACGGCTAGCTTTGATCTTCTTGGCAAAGGATAACCCTGCCCCCATGTGATGCAGCCTGAGCAGGGTTTAGGGTTTAGGGTTTAGAAGCAGGGGGAGGCGCTGGTCAAGCAGCAATTTATACAAACAGATCTTCGTTAGGAAAATACACCTCTTTACAACCCTGAGCCATACCCCCTAAACCACTAAAACCCTTGAAACCCTAAACCACCCTAAACCCCTAAACCCCTAAAACCCCTAAACCCTAAAAGCCGTAATCCTCTCTAAACGATCAAGGAAGCGAAAAAACTCGCAAGCACAGCCCCCCCAAGGCCCGAAACGCCTCAAGCCGGATGGGATCCCCATGAGGGACTTTTTTGTTTTTCCGGTTTAGGGCCTTAAGGCTTTAGGGTGTTAGGGCTTTAGGGTTTTAGGCTTTCTTTTAAAGTGTATTGGAGCGGATTTAGGGTTTAGGGCTTGAGGGTTTAGGGTTTAGGGTTTGAGGGTTTTAGGGTTTAGGGTTTTAGGGTTTAGGGTTTAGGGTTTAGGGGTGGAAGCCGGGTCCTGAACTTATTGTAGGACTCACGTTGTTGCACTCAGCAATGACAGCTGAGAGACCTGAGCATTGTGCAGGCAGGCAACTGACGCAGAGACTAAGACTGAGCCCAAAGAAACCCTAAACCCTAAACCCGTAGTATATACATTGGGCGCCCAAATACCTACAAAGTAGCTACCATATTACCCTAAGCCCTAAACCCTAAACCCTAAACCCTACCATATTAATACTTGGACCCTCTGGGGAGAGGGCATCGGGAGGGCGCCACGAAACACAAGTCATCATAGGTATACTTGCAAATGTTCGCGGGGTGAGGTTTACATACCAATCAGCGTTGAACATGAAGCCGGTATGAAACTCCTCAAAAATCAAGCACCCCGGAAAACAATTTGTGCTCTCTGCGACGGACAGCCCTGAACCCCATCAACCCTGAACCCCCAACCCCCGAACCCTAAATCCTACGCCCCTAAACCCTTAACCCCCGAACCCGGAACCCCAAAACCCGAAACCCTAAACCCCCTAAACCCCTAAACCCTAAACCCCTAAACCCCTAAAGCCTAACTCCTAAACCCCTAAACCCTAAACTCCTAAACCCCTAAAGCCTAAACTCCTAAACCCCTAAAGCCTAAACTCCTAAACCCTAAACCCTAAACCCCCAAAACCTAAACCCCTAAACCCTAAACTCCCAAACCCCTAGAGCCTAAACTCCTAAACCCCTAAACCCTAAACCCCTAAACCCCTAAAGCCTAAACTCCTAAACCCCCTAAACCCCTAAACTCCTAAACCCCTAAACTCCTAAACCCTAAACCGCTAAACCCTAAACTCCTAAACCCTAAAGCCTTAGTCCCTGGGATTTTCGGCCCTGCGGCGGGCGCGGCGCTTCAGTGGCCACCTGTGCCGAAAAGGCACGGCCGATGGCCTGGGAAGCAGACGAGGGTTGCATAAATCTGTCTGTACATACATACATGCATAGATACATACATAAACACATACATACACGCACACACACACACACATACACGCACACACACACACACACGTGTATATATATATATATGTAAACATATATATATATGCATATGTGTGTATATATATATATATATATGCAAGTTTATGTATAACAGTATGGATATACATATATATATATATATATAGATGTATGTAGATCATACATATACACATGCACAAACACTATACTGTTAGATCATATTATATACTCCATCATGTTATAGTGTAGTGATATGCTAGATGGGAATTATACAACAATCTGTTATATGTTGTCATCCGTAGCATTATGTTGTATCATTTTCAGACGTACCATTAGGGTATACTTGTTCTGATATAGTTTGCTATCCTATGTTTCAATGTAGTAGAATGCTGATGGTTTGTTATTGCGTCTTGTGTATCTATCTATGTAGACACGATATTGCTATACTGTATACTCCATGATGTCATAGCTTATTGATACATTAGAGGGGGATATACAACACTGACTGTGTTATATGCCATCACCCGTAGCATTAAGTTGCATAATGCTTTTCAAGCGTAACACCCCTTTTGGTCGAGGGGTGATGCCTTCAGCATCACGCCAAGGGGACACTGTTCGAGTATTAGCAGCCCCAAGGGCATCAGCTGAGTGTGCTTTTGCCCTCAGTCTCGCTGCCGGTACTGTGCGTGCGTGTTTGTTCGACCATCCCTCCCCCAATGCCCCGTCT
>CAJNDV010003576.1:0-10620 GCA_905221635.1 Symbiodinium sp. CCMP2456
CCAATCATCGACCTGAGCTTCACGCACTCCCCCTCACCCTTGCTTCCACAGCAAGGGTGACAGGACTGGGCTAGAAAGCACTAGTTATCCTTTACTCTCGGCTGCCCATAGGACGTCTAACCTCATCAAAGTCAAGTTGGGACAAAAGCTGGGCTCCATTCCGATTTTCAGGTGTCTGTAACTCACCCGAAATCTCCTTCGGAGATAATTCGGCTCGAACCTTCAGCATCCCCTACACCCCGACCTGGAGCAAACACAAAAGGTCTCAACCGAGGACCCCTTAACCCATCCGTCTTAGCACACAGGTTTTAAAAGCCCGGGGCCTCCTAACTAGTCAACCTCTTCAATTGCTCCTCCGGTCGGATCCTTTTTTCTCAAGGCTACTGACTCAACTACTGCTGAATCTTCGGCAACCTACGGATCTTCCAGAGCCCTATCCTGAAGAGTCACTTCCAACCTCATTATCAGCGAGCTGGCGCAAGTAATCACCTACCAACCACTCAAACTCGCCACGAACCTCCTCAGGATAGAACTCCCCATCTACCACGTATCCTGCCCTCCAAAGACAAAACAAGATTCGCCCCCGATGAGGCACGCCAGCTTGGAGAGGCAGAGGAACAAATGAATCATCATTGGTTTGACTGGTTCCATCACGAGTGGTGAGACGGCTCCGTCTTAAACAGCGCCATACACAGCGCAGGATTTCCCAGGTCCCCACGACAACACAGAACTTCAGCACCACCACCAGAACCGACCCATCACAGTCCGTAACTCTTTCGCTCCCAGGAACCTCAACATCCCAGGTAGAAGAGCGAACCTGCAGCTCTTGCCCAGTGCACATATGAGTCGAAGTCTCATCATCCCCAATATTCTCACCCTTAACTACTCCAACCCATGCCCACACTATGACAAGGACCCGGAACCAGAACCCCACCAACGAACCCGAGAAAAAACCCAGAGGGGTTCCGTGGCTACTTGTACTGGGCCTTAACTGATTATCTCCAGACAGGCCCTGATCAGTGACCTCCGCCAAAAATACGCTCCAGTCAGGCCATTCTCCATTTTCTAAACCATAAACCACACCTTGTACCGCTTCGAAGGTCCAACCCAACAGAGGAACCTCAAAACTATCATCCCCATAAAACACAATCAGAGCCTCACTCCTGGCAGCGTACCTCAACACAGGAAGTCCAACAGCAACCGAACCCTCCTCAAGATCTCCGTCATTGCTACTCTCGGCTCCTGGCAGATCTACTTCTTGCCCACTCGAAACAGGGATCGAAGAATGAGGATTTGTAGTGGAGGTACCGCTTGACTCGCTAGAGTACTCGGCCGCAACCTGAAACCTCTGCACCGCCTGACCGCGAACCAACCCCCTATGTGGCCTTTCATCTATCTCCTCATCTTCTTCCCCCAAAAACGGGAACTCACGCTGACCCGTTTGCAGATAAGCATGGGCTGCATCGAAGGTTACTCCTCCGTCCGCTAACTGAAAAGGTCCGGTCTCCCTTAGCCACACAATCAATGCCATAACGACATGACTCCTGAACCCCTGAGCTACCTCGCGAAGACGACACCACTCTACAACCCTATCCCCAAGCAACGACAAAAGCAGCACCCCATTCTGAGCAAAGAGCCGCCATAGAAAATGCACCGTAATAGGGGGCCCCCAGATAACGTAAGGAAAACGTACCCCCGGCTCCGGGGATATCAGTCCATCTACGGGGTCCCTACCTCGGCGCTTCTGTTGAACTACAGCCCTAGTGCACATATGATCCTCTACTGCCTCCTGCCACTGCGGTCCCGAGAACATCAACGCATTTGGACCTTGTCGCCAAACGTCAGCTACCGCTCCTACCAACGCATAGCGCAGTAGCATCGAAGTTACCCTAAACTGAAACCATTCCCACGCAACCTCACCTAAGAACCATAGCACCCGAGGCCCTTCAAGCGACAGCAGCTGCGCAAGGAAATGCCGAGGGCACCAAGTACCGACAATCGGAAACTGGTGCACTTCTTCAGGGTCAAAGCAATCTTCGTAGCAATCCCAACTTGGGCCTATCATCCCATGACTACCAGAACTACCCCCTTCCTGAACCCTAGGCCTTGGTATATCTTGGCTGCCTGAACTACCTCCGACCTGGACTTGAGGCCTTGGAGATCGAATTTCCTCCGGCTCAACAGAGATACCCCGAATCGGCAAAACTTCTAAGGTACCCCCCCCAGTCTGAACGCGTGAATCCGATGGAACTTCAGCGGTACTCCCCCCAGTCTGAACGCCTGAATCCGAGGGAACTTCAGCAGTACTCCCCCCAGTCTGAACGCCTGAATCCGAGGGAACTTCAGCAGTACTCCCCTGATGTCCTACACACTGAAACTCGCCCCAAAACACAGAACCCTCCGGAATGGCCCTTTCAACCCCCGTGTCTCGGAAGTTCTTTATCAACCAAACCACCGCACTCTTCCGAAAGGCCCGAGCCACGCAACTGAGAAAGTTCCACTCTGCAGCAGCTATCCCTAACCACCCAGCTACCGACCCGGCGTGCAAGCGGAAAACATCCTCTAGCCGAAGTAAGCTACCGGATGAACGAGAAGTAGTCCCCGAAGGCACTTCACCCCCAGGGCCCGTAACCCAGTCAGGCAAGGGCCCGTAGCGCTGCTGGAAACTAGGAGGCTCTAGGACCCCCCCGGATTCCAGTGCCCTTCTTACCCGCGCCCTTTGCACCAAAGTAAGCCCAGTACGCAGTTCCTCTGCCCTTAAACTGGCCTCTGCCTGGGCCCATCCTGCCTCGGTAAAGTCATCATCTTCTGCCAAATCTTCTACGGGAATAGGGGGACCTGAAACTGGCTCGGATCCTAGAATGACTCCTTCACCCTCGCACGAGGGTCCTTCGGGCTCCAGCAAGACTGAAGGCTCACCCTCTGTTTCAGCCTCAGCCCTCTCAGACTCTACTTTTGAAAACTCCGGAGTCACCCAGACCCTGTCTCCGCCCTTAAGCCTCCACCAACCCCAAACTAGGCAGACAACCGTAACAACAGCCCCGACACACCAATGAACCCAACGGACCCCTTGCTCAAGCGGCACTTCAGGCTGCCCCTTCACACGCGGAAGCAAAGCCAGAATTGCCACGCCTGCCAGAAGTTCCGCATGGGAGCTTTCTGTCAGGTCGCACGGGAGGCTAATCCTACTAAGAACTCGAGCAGTCCTAGCCGCCTCTACGTCCTCAGCCTTGCCTCTAATATTAATCAAACCCAAAAGCTGCACTAGCCTACAACGAGCAAGCGGCTTTGTACCTAAATCTGCGACCTGGTACTCCCCCGGGAGATGAGAGACCCGAAGCAAGCCCGCTTCGACCCGCTCTCTTCCGGACACTGCCCGCATCCTCAAGTGACGGTTGCGCCACCCCGTGCTGACCGATTCAAAAGAGCGGATGGCAGCTTCGTTGTCTGCAAGAAGAGCGATTATGGAATCATCCTCCAAGAGTTCATCAATTAAGGGCTGTACCGCCTCGGCCAACTGAACCCCATGGGTCATGCATACCAACTCCGCTTCCGCTGAACTTAAAGTCGTAAAAGGCTGCCGGGTTGATTCCCACGCGACCGGCACGCCCCTCCACACAATAAACACCGACTGCATGGAACGATCTCCTCCCGGGCTATGCGAGGCATCAGTATACAATTCTAGCACCTGGTCCGTTCTTGGCAAGGACAACAGCCCATGCTCTGAGAACCAGCTGCCGACAGAAAAAGGAACATCTATTCCATAATCCTGCGTACCCTTTAAGTACCCCAGCACTTGCTGTCCTAGGGCTATTGAGAACTTGGGTGCCTTCGTGGCTTGTTGACCGCATCGGCTAACAGCATAAGCGATATCAGGACGCGTTCGAGTGGATACCCATAACAGGGCCCCAGTTATACCTTGAGCTTCCCTCACATCCTCAACTGTAGAAGCATCCTCCACATCCGGCTCCACCCATTTGGCAATTGGTACAGTCGCCGAGGTCGTCACTTGGTAACGGTTAACCAACTCCCTCACGTAGGCAGCTTGGCTCATCCGAAAGCCCAGTGGCCCCTGTGTTAGCTCAATCCCACAGAAAGTCACAGGGGTAGCACCCAACCACTCAGGATCCGAGGTCTTCCACTTGGCCTGCACCGTCGCTATAAATGCCTTGCATAAGCCCAGAGGTCCAAAGAAAGCCAGGTCGTCAACATAGACAACCAGTATTCCACTGAACTCGCCCAGCTCTCCATCCTTGACCAATCTAGCCAACCACAAGGCATCGTCGGACTTCAGCTGACACAGCTGATAAACCTTCCCATCCCAGTGAATCTTAAACTCCCGGAATTCGCCGTCTCTGTAACGTCCCCAGTCCCGAGGGGAAGTTGGCAACCCATACAATGCCTTGCGAATCCACCAGCGATCCTCCTTTTTTAGGATGCCCAGTTCTACCAACAAGTAGGGGGGTTTTACGATGATGCGCTCATCAGTCCCCTTAATGTCGCTGCGAATAGGCGCATACAAGAAGGCCGACTTTACATCTATGGTTACACCCCGCCAATCCCGATACCTAGCTGCAAAGGTGACAGCGACCTTAAGGGAGAGAGACTCTGCACCAGAGGCATACAACTCCTCACGCGTGAGACCCAACTTGTCTGTTGGTAGATGGTTTCCACAGCAGACAGCTCGAAATCGTCTTTTACCGGTCCCTGACTTCCTTGTTAAAACAGCCTTACCTGGGAGTTGCACCACGGTAACACCCTGCGCAATCCAACCTTCCACAGTATCAGAATGTACACGATCTACTGCTTTGTTCACAACCTCCAGGCTGGTTACTTCCTCTTGGGCGGCATCCTTCCAGCACCCTAACTCCTTCTTGGCTTCGGCTAAACCAATTGTCCGGGTTTGTAAGAACGCATCCGTGTGTGGAGGTTCAGGAGCTATCGGAACACCAACCTGAAGGGTCCTAAGGCTTCCTAAAACATCACTCGAGGAACCATCCAACAAGCACCCCTCCAACCATTCGGTCAGTACCTCTGCCCGCCTTAGCTGGGCAGCGATAATCCGAAGCTCCTCAACTTCCCCGGAAGCATCGCAAAGCTCTTCAGCAAGGAGGCGACACAAGCGGGAGGAGTCCTCGTGCCACCGACGCCAACCCTCTTCGGTACACCCTTCAAGTATCGGCAACGGCAGCCCAACCTCCCAAGCTACCTCAACTTCGCTGCCCCCAACACTGGTAAGTGCTTTGGCGCCGATGCTCGAGGAACCCTCTCCACACCGCTTCGCGGCTTCAGCTGAAACCCCTTCAACGGGAAAACCTAGACCCCGTAAAACCTCCCAACCTTCATCATCATCCTTCAAAAGGTCCCTGGGAGTAAAAGCGGAAATCACCCACCTTACATCACCTTCCCAGTCTTCAGGAGCATGCCAACGCTCGCCCGGAAACATCACCGAACCGGAATGCACATCATGCACGACCCCAAACCGTCTACTCCCATCCGGAAGCACCTTCCCAACACTACCCTCATTACCATCACCTTCTACCCACAATCCACCTCCTAGGAAATCTCCTAGAGCCCTTACCCAAATAGGAAGCCCCCTCGCATTCCGCAAATCCCGGTGGATGGGCATATTCAGGTTCCTAGTAACATACAAGGTAGTCCAAAGATGCTCAGGGTTCTGACTCGCAACAAAGCGATTGAGATACCTAGTTACCTCCGGGTACGAATAAGAAGCCTTCGAAACACCCCTAAAACCCCCAACACCGTAGAGACCCAACAGCACGGCTCGACCTCTCCCGGCTCCAACAGGCCTAGTGGCAACCGGCAACTTACCCAAACCCTCCTCCAAGACCCGTAGACACTCACTCTCAGAGAAACTCTCCTCCTCATCAGTATCCCAGAAACTAGTTACCTTAACCTCACCACGTTTCAAAACCCGAGCTTCTTCCTCAGAGAGCCCGCCCTCAGGTTCCTCAAAGCCATCAACTTCTTCAAGAAAGAGCCCACCACCCTCCGAAAGAACCTCAACGAGCTGCTCCTCCGAAACATCATAGAGTCTCTCTTCCTCTTCAACGGCTTTTTTAAAGAACCCCCTGAAAGACTCCCCCCCAGGTGTCAACCTGGCACAATCTCCCTCAGCATGAATTGTCGCAAGTACGGTAGCTGCTGCTACCCTAACCTCAAAGTCAGGGGAGCGCTTTCCGACGAGCCGATACCGAGGTTTTGGCGGGAACCCAGCCCCGCCTCTAAGCGGGTACACAGTATTGGTCAACAGCACCTTCCGAGAATCCCCGTCTGGCACCAACACTAAATGCCCTCCCGGAGTGCTCGGTGCGTGACCTAAGTAAACACCCTCAACCGTTCGGGATTCCCATTGGGCTTGGTAACCAGTACGTGCTCTACGACGCGCGTGAATCCGAACTCCAAACGGCAAAAGGTGCGGCTGCGGTATTCCAACCGCAGAACCGAAGTTGATCCAATTACGCATGGACGCATGAATAAGAGCCAACGGCCAAAACTGTTTGCCTATCTGGGAGACTAGCAGTAGCTTCCGAACCGACCCTTTCAAGGCCTGTACCGCAAGCTCCGCCCTATTCCCTGCCGGGCTCTCCCCCGCAGTCCATGTGCAATGGATACCCTTAGATTTCAGCCATCCTACTAAATGGGTTGAACGCAATTCCTTGGCTCTATCAGCATGATACCTCTGAACTGGGAACCCAGACGCCTCTAAACGATTAACGAGCCCCTGAATTTGCCCCATCACCTCCTTACCTCCCTTTGTCCGAAGAGGAACCCCAAGGAATAAAGTAAGGTGAGTCCTAGGGGAACCAGAAGCCACCCCCGCCGGAGATTCCAACTCTTCGGCTCTCTTCTCTCGCACACGGTGAGTCACGGCCTTAACCCCAGACACCTCCCACTGAGGAACCTTAAACAGGTCGTCAATTGAGCCCAACTCCCCCGTAAGCGAAGTTGGTACCGGAACAAAATCCCCTGGCTCAGAAGGTTCATAATCTCCATCTTCATCATTCTCCCAGCCCCCTTTCGTCCCTGAATCCTTGGGCTCTGAATCCGGACTAAACTTCGAAGGAATGGCATATGAGCCCGCAAGGAAGTACTTATAGTTCCCCCCTTTATCCCTTCCACTAGCCTCTACATCCCAAGAGGTACCCAGTACAAAGGGTCCCGAAATATCTACGCTGAGTGAGTGAACCCCAGGGCACGAACTCCTCCAATGAGACCGCTGTCGTCCCTGGGACGCGATACACACTGGACAACCCTTACGATAAGGCACGTGATCCTGAGCCTCATGACGAGAAACCTGCTCTGCCTCTGTCATCTTACGAAGCAAAAGTTGTCTCTGGTTACTCTCATCTTGCTGCCCTCGTTCCCAACGCCACCTAAACCATGCCCCTTGGATCACCCTCACTAGAACCATTGTCCAACCACACTGACTGAGCCCCATGCCTTCTGGACAAAACTCTTGCATTGCGTTTAGAGCCACTCTCTCATCCTCATCAGCCCTTACTTCGTGAATCATTTCGTACAGGGACCAAGACGAGGTAACTATACGCGACTCATAAACCCCAGGAGCCCCAAAGCACCCTTGATCAAAACGGGCCCCGTGAAGCCCGTAAGCCCTTACAAAGCCCGAAACCGGACCCCGAACCCTTTCTAAACCTTGGTACTCCAGAGCACCCTGTTCAGGCGCAAAAGCAAGAAACACGCTGCTACCGGGCAGCTGCTCAACGTTCCCTCGACAGTTAACAGCCGCTTGTCGAAGGGCCCAGCAAGCCAACACTAGCGGATCTCGAATACCATCAGGAGAACCCGTAGAGGCCCCTTCTATGCCACCTACACAGGTATCCTCAACTTCACCAGAGGGGTCCTTCTGCAGCGGCTGTTCCCTCGCATCCTGCGAGGCCTGTGCTACCGCAAAGACAAGAAAAAACCGCAGCATCCGAATCACACCATCGGAAAGCTCAGTAAATCCTTCCGGACTGTTTGCCTCTGCCATAACAGCTTCCCAAGCCTCTGGTCCGAACGACCCTTGGGCCTCACTATGCCCCCTTGCCCCTTTTACTAGGCCACCAATGACACCACACGAGGCCCACTTCATCAGCAGTTGGAACACCAGTCTAGACCCCAAACCTCCATCCGAATCAGCAACCCTAACCACCCTACCTATTCCCTTCCATGCCGACTGAAAGGGTGAAGCGGCTATCATAACTGATCCAGCATCAGCACGAAAGATGGACCGGCGGAACCTTCGGTTCCACGGGAGGCCTGACCAATCTACGGATTCCAGATCCAAAACAGGCACGCAAACCCTAGATAGCGACCGAAAGGACAACCCCGGGAACATAGCCCTAAGAAAGACCACTTGCTCCACATCGGAAATACCATCTGACCCCTTCTCAATCAGCCGCTCCCTGAGCCACGCCCTCGCACTGTCCACTGTTAGAGAAGCTCCTAGGTCCTGCACCTCCGACTTACTAAGAACCGGCACACCAGCCCTCCTATCCTCGTATTCCCTAAGAAGCATCAGGCCTACTTCCCGGGGGATAAGAGGGCACCCCTTGGCGAGGACCACGTCGAGTGCCCCTTTCTTCGGGTGCTTTACCCTACAGCAGCGCTTACGCCAAGAAATGGTGTAACCCAACTCAACTAGATAGTTAGCCGGAAGGATGACCTGACACTCTCCCACATGAAGCAGAGTACCGTGATCATTGATCCGAAGCTCCGTACCCCCTGAAGCCAAATCTACGCGAATAACCCTGCAATCCTGCAGCTCATCCGCCTGAGCGGGTCTTAGAGCATTCGTAGCTCCACTGTCAATCAAACAGAAATTGGGATCCGATGCGCTGGTAAGGGCACTTCTAACCCAGGACAGGTTAACCTCATCAACCTGAACCGCCTTGAGAGACACCCCCTTCAACAGCTTAGCCGCCTCAGCCACTAGTGCCTCGGTTCCCATCGGAGCTGCCGCGTTTGCAGAGGATCCACTGCCACTGGTCCCGACACCCTCCGACTTTGAAGAGTCCTCGACAATCCCCTTAGCCTGAGCCGCTGCCTTCGCCTTCGCCTTCCCTTTAGCACCAGCCTTAGCAGCCCCTCCAGAGGCTGAAGTAGGAGATGTGTCGGAAGAACTCTCCTGCACAACCCTATTCTCGGGCGCTACGATTGGACAATCTGGGCGGAAGTGCCCAGATTGTCCGCACGCTAGGCATTTGCCTTCCTTGCGAGCCCTCGCTCGGTCGTGCCGAAACATACAACTATCCCCGAACCTGCAGCCCGTGGAGTCCGAAAACTTATGGCACATCAAAGCCCCAGCATCCCCCTTTCCTTTACCTTTAGCCTTGCCTCCCTTTGCATCCCCTTCACCTGGTTGAACCCTGGCTACTGTAGCAGGAACCTCAGGAGCAGCCTTAACACTCGGAGGAGAAGGGGCAGGCTCAGCCTTATTTGGGGCCGGGGCACTCAGGGCTGCATTTCTAGGCCTCTTATCCGCGGGAACCTCAGAGACCAAAGCCGCCGCCTCAAACTCCGCCTGAATCAACCTTACCAGTTGGACAATGCTACCCACTGAGGGATTATAATCCAACCCCGACCTATGCCTAAAAGCATTAACACGAAACCCCAACATAGGATTCATGGATAAGATTGAAGAGGTTGCTTGATCCACCCCTTTCAGAAGCAACGATGGATCAGGCAGCGTCGCCTGAATCTCTCGCGCTCGCTGCAAATTCTGCTGCCAACGCCGCAAAGTGGGAAGGGCATCCTTAAAGCTTTTACACTGCTCCGGCTGAACAAGCTGTGAAAGAAGATGGGCGCGTTCGTTGCTACCTCCAGGCTGCCAAATACACAGCACCCTAAATAGGATCGAAGCCGATCCCAACCATCTGTTCATCACGCAGTCATCTTTGACGGATGCCGGCAATGCAGATAAAAGTAAGGTGACTGCACGACTCTCCACTCGCTGAAACCGGAATGGATCAAAACCGGCTACAACTGAACTGGGATCTATGGCCAAACGGCCTAGAGGGTCAGCTACCAACCACCGCTGGTAAGCCCCGTAAGCTGAAGCCTCTACACACCCATACCATTCAACAGCCCCTGGCGACAACCCAACAAAAATCTGTTTAACTTGAGCTAGCCAGTTGCCGCAAGTAACAGCCGACACCGATAAATCTGCCTGTGCTAGCTTAGGTAGCGAATCCACATAGCGAGCAGGCTCTTCCGGCTTATCTACACCCATACCCATCGCCCCCGGAATCCCCGAGCCCGGAACACCCTGTCCAAACCCAGTAGAACCAAGGAAATCCGCAACCCCTGAATGTGGCGACAACCCAGGCCAACTTGAATCCATCCCCACAAACCCAGCAGACCCCTGAAACCTAGGATCCCCTCCCGGAACCCCGCAATTTCCAGGCGCACCTCGGCACGCCAAGGTCCCGCTCAGCGCGTAAGGTGCCGCAACCGGCGGTGAAGCAGGGGGAGGCAGAACCGGAGGTTTTATACTAGTTCCACCCGGGGACAAGGGATATCCCTCGGGATCAAAACGACCAGCAGCTGTTTCACCCCTAGGAGTAAGGTAACTCTCACTTCCAAACCCATCACCCC
>CAJNDV010003577.1:0-10618 GCA_905221635.1 Symbiodinium sp. CCMP2456
AGTAGTAGTAGTACGTACGTACGTACGTAGCAGTAGTAGTACTGGTAGTAGTACTAGTAGTATTACTAGTAGTAGTAGTAGTAGTAGTAGTAGTAGTAGTAGTATTAGCAGTAGTAGTAGTAGCAGTAGTAGCAGTACGTACGTAGCAGTAGTAGTACTGGTAGTAGTACGAGTAGTATTATTAGTAGTAGCAGTACAGTGGACCAGTATGTTGAGAAATATTATCAACCCAGAAATGAAACTCTGGCGCACTCCAAAAATTTAGTTCGAGACTCGCCCGAAGGTTATAGAGTGCTAATAACAGAAATGCCAGTAGGATTACGGTGACTAATTTTTAAGTATATGGAGCACGGCGGACTCCGTCGACCCACAGAAGTAGTATGACATGTCTGTTCTCTTCCGTATATTTAGTATTCCGTATATGTAATGTATCTGTACGGTTTCACCAACCAAACCCTTGCTTAGTCCTCTGCTCACGAGAAGAAAAGCACCAGGGGGAATTGAACCCACATGTGTCGCATTCAGACTCTGCTGGCTTAAACGCCCGGCCCATCCAATTCAGCGGGCAGGTCCATCTCGTGGTCATCCAGCTGTCAAAGATGATCCAGATGCGGCTTTTCAGACTCTGCTGGCTTAAACGCCCGGCCCATCCAATTCAGCGGGCAGGTCCATCTCGTGGTCAATCAGCTGTCAAAGATGATCCAGATGCGGCTTTTCCCGAAACACCCAAAACAGAGAATGGGACTGCACTTTTGGTCGGAAGGGCTCCCTTCGTGCACTAAATGCAGCCGAATCGTCCGCGCCCAAAAACACCCAAAACGGAGAATCGGACTGCACTTTGCGTAGGAAGGCTCCCTTCCTGCGCAAAATGCAGCCGGACACCCAAAACGGAGAATCGGACTTTGAGTAGGCTGGGGACTCTGCATGAACACAAGATGCAGCTGGATCGTAAGCTTCTCTCTCAACCAAACCCTATTCACCCCACCCGGGTACGTCGGGTTTTGTGTGCCTCTCGAATATTATAGTACATTAGGAGAGGAACAGGCCGCACGCAGTCCAACACTAAGGAACAGGAATACCCATAGGCCCCATAGCAGTTCCTTTTTGGGGTTACCTGATAGGATTCTATATATGAACCTCAAAAAGGAACTACTTTAGGGCCTATGGGAAGGGACCAAACAGATTGTGCACAGGTACCTTCATAACCCGCTCAAAGTCCCAGATAGCGTTTAAGTTTCAGGTCGTTGTCAGTTCCGGAGAACTGCTGTGGATTTCAGTCTCTGTCATCTCAAACATCTAGTTAATACTGCAAGGCGTTAGGCAACCCCATCCGATCTGGAACTTCAACGGATAAAGCCTACCTGAGGGAAGACCGAAGGGACCCCCCCCCCCCCCCCCCGGGTATGGCCGAACAACTGCAACCCGTCACACTCAAAGAACCGCCTCCCACCCCAAAATATGGCCCTGTAGGTTGTCGAATTTCGGGTGAAGGTCTTATGCTTCCTGGAAGTCAGAAAAGCGCCGACACCATGGCGAAAGATTGTTTTCACTCACGCTAACGGCACATCTTCGATCTGACATTGAAATGTCCTGTGCATCGTGATACTGCCGCCACGCTTGTTGAGCAAGACTTGACAGCATGAAAGGTATACATTCAAGAGCTCGCAATTCCAAGCTATACATCAGAGGAGGAATGCATGTTTTCTGTACTCCTCCTTGGTTCAACCGCGAGGGTAGAAGCATCGATCAATCTTTGAAACGGCATTCCGAATCATATTGACTGATTCTTTGATGTTCCTCTACGGCCGATCAGTATATTCGATTCCCGGCATTCTCAGCGCAGCATCTGCATACTGAAACGGTATTCGTTCGAGACGCATTCCGTAGTCCCCAGCAGTGAGGAAACACATGAAATCTATCTCCTCCTGGCGTCTGGTAAAATGGGCCCGCATAGGTTCGTATCGCTGTTGGTGGCGAAGGTTCCACTCTCGTGAAAGCTGGGGCACTGGTCTGTGTCTCTGCATCTTTTGTCTCCTTCAACTTTGGCTGCTTATTGTAGCTTGAGGGTGGTGTTGTAGAGGACGCAGAGGCGGTGGATGAGCTTGCCTGAAACATTTCATCAGGAAACCTTGGCATAGGAGAACTACCCTCGGGCATAGTGTCATTGAATTTCTCCTGAAGCTCCACAAGTCGAATCTTCTGGGTAGACGTCAGGTCGTTAGGGTCGATTGCTAACATTCGCTGGAGCTCCTTGAGCTCGTTGCGCGTCATCTTCCTTGACCTTTGCGAAGCATTTGCCTGAACTCGTAAGGCCTTAACATTCGTACCTCGGGGTCTCAAACAGCTTTTCCCACCCTCCCACACCGCAATGACTGCAATCGAGAGGACGAGGATTGCCACGTATAGGTCCCATGGAAGTTCCGTCTGCAAGTCCTCCTTCTGGCCCGCTGATCCACAAACCTGGCACATCATCAAAAGCGTTGATAACCATGAAGGATTCATAGACACCTTCTTTGTTGTTGCCGTAGCTGACGTGGACGGAGGTCTTGTGTCGACGAGTCCCCACAACCTTACCAACTGCTGGAGCCGTTCTCTTGAGAACGGCTTAGTGCCTAAATCGGCTCGTTGCCCATCTCCCGGCTGATGGCGTAAGTTCACTGCCTTGGCTTGGATAAGCTCTCTCAGCCAATTTGAACGAAGTCTTAAATGACGAGTTCGCCATGATCCTGTAGCAGAGCCCAGCAAAGTCACTGCCGCGGCATTGTCCACCAGGAGGTTCATGATCACTTTGTCATTGGTCAGCTCGTCCAGAAGTCCCTTCGTTGCCCTTCCTTGCACCATACCCTCCACAGCTTCCAGTAGTTCTGATTCTGCTGTCGAAAGCGTCACTAGCTGCTGGCGTGCCGAACGCCATGTAATGGCGCAGTCGTTGAAAAATACTGCACTTGAACCGTGGGACCTTCCTCCACTTGGAGCAAAAGAGCTGTCCGTGTAGATGTCGAGGTGGTTGATCTTTTGGTCGTTCGGGACAAAGCGCAACCGGTAGTGGATGGTTTCACACAAGTAATCAAGGATCCTCACTCCCACCTTATTTACCAACTCTGGACATCTTGTAATCCTTGAAGACATAATTGACACCGCATGCTGGATGTCCGGCCTTGATCGTCCCATCAACCATAGTAGCTCTCCGACCCGACGTTGAGCCTCCTTGACAATATCCTCCTTTCCAGAGATGTCCACCGGCTCCGCGTCGATAAGGGCACGCTCCTCCTCATCTGAAAGAATCATTGTTTCCTTCGGGCCTTGAATCTTTGACCTTGTACCTTTGTGTCCATGAGCTCGCAAGAGCTCCTTGATGAAGCCTTCTTGTGCCATTTCAACTCCACCTGGTACTTTATGTAGTTCCGTCCCCAGAAACTTGATCGGGTGGTTGTAGTCGAGAACGTCCAATTCGTCCACCTCCCACTTCGCTGAAAGCCAGCTGAAGAAACTTCGCATTGTATTTTCCTCGGCGTTGATGAGAAGGTCATCGATGTATACCAGTAGATAACCTTGTGGACCTCCCTGTCCATCTTCTCTAACAATTCTCCAAACCTGATTGTCAGAGATCATCTGTTCAAGCTTCATAGTCACTGGTACACCATCAACATCCACATTCCACCTCGCCACTGTAAGCTGAGCATCTCTATACTGACTCCACATTGCCGGTGACTCTCTAAGGCCATATATGGCCTGCTGTACTTCCCACATGTCTCCTTCCTCCGCCAGCCCCAAATCAAATGCTATCGCTGGGGGTTGTAGAGCAACTGGACCACCAAGCCACCGTGCTAGGACGAAAGCTTGTCTTATGTCTGTCACCCCCCAACCCCATTTAGGGTTCGTGGAGCTTGAAGCAAGGACGGTGCGTAGCGAAGTGGCGTCAAGGCCTGCGGCGTAGACGTCGAAGGTCGTCTCATTCTCCGGGACATAATTCCCGCAAGCAACGAAACGTGTTTTTCGACGATATCCAAGTGGACCTTTGTCAGGCTTCACGGTGTACACTCCCTTACACGGTACAATGCGGCACCCTGGAGGTAGTAGATGACGTTTTGTGATCTTCAAGGCATTCTTGGAGTCGACGAGGTTTTTGAACTCCTTCATTGCCGATTCCTTCCATGCACCCAAGTTCCTTTTCACCTCTTGAAGGCTTACGGTATGCGTCACCTGTAAGGGCTGGTTTTCTTGAGCCAGCTCTGCCAACACCTTTTCAATGTCCGGGGTGCACTGCACTTCCGCCTTCTTGACGATCTTCATCAACTTCGCCGCCGCAAAGTTGCGGATGGCTTCCGCATGTGTTGGGGCACCAGTTGTCCCAGGTTGACATTCTCCTCCTGGGAGGAGGTCCTCGTCATAGATCTCATCAAAGGTCACCGGGAGTTCGGGGTGGCCCTGCATTGCCAACATCTTCACATTGACCAATGGCCGTTCCTCCTCCTGAATTTCTGGAAGGTGCTGCCGTTCTCCTTCTTTACCAGTAACTTGGGGAAAAACGAAGCCTGCTTCGCTGAGTGTCTCAACGTCCTCTGGCGTCAACTTTGAGGTACGCGGAGTGAACATGAGGAGGACGATCCTATCTCCAACCCAAGGCTGTACTTCATGCCATTGTCGAGGCTGGAAAAATGTAGCTTCACCCTTCTTGATCTCCAAGATTTTTCCGCGGATTCTATCTCCACTGGGGTTGGTCTTCATCACACACATCTCCTCCTCAACCTCATCGTCTTGAACCCATAGGTTACCTTCCACAAAATCAGTGAGCGGCACCACGGTATTGAAGGAGTCTGGGTCGTTGTGTAGGTCGCGATGAAGTCCAAGTTGGGCGTTCCTTGCCATGCCAACAGCCGAAAACGTTTTCCCCTTTGCAAACTTCTTACCGAACTCCACGAGCAACTTACTTGTTTGAGGGAAGTTCTCAACGTTGCTTCTGGGCCCAGCCTTCCCACCATGAACAAAGGCTCCCGTGAACCACGACTTCACATCCATCTTCTTCTTTACTCGGCGGTCGGTATCACCCAGTTTCTCAAGCTTGTAGTAGATTTCGAGGACATCTTCGATGGTGTAACTCCCCTTTTCCCGGAGCATCCTCGATTGAAACTCAATTTCCTCCTTAAGTTGCGCCTTGGAAGGAGCCCACTCTTCTTTATCACCATCATCCTCAACATTCTCCGCCACAGCTGGTGGTAGTAGATCACGTAGTTCTTTGTCGCCATATACATCCTTGACATCGAACTTGACGCTTTTGGCAATCGTGAGTCCACCATCTTCTCGAGAAATTAAATGTCCTCGATGAACATCCATACTGGGGCCCTTGTAGTAACCCTTTTTCCATCGAGTCCCAGCCGCCTCGTGTTTTCTCTCCTTGGTACCCATGTAGTTCTTTGCACGGAACCAGACTTCATTTCCAAACGTCGTTGCAGGAGGATGAAAGTAGGGGCTATCCGGGAACAGTTTTCCCCATAAAGCTGCTGATGCGTGCGCCGCTGCCATTGGCCAATCACGAGGAGGAGCACCAGCTGACTTCAGGAGAGCCCGCATTCGAGACTTTGCCCATTTGATTCCAAGCTCTGCCGTGGAGTTACCCGTAGGGTCCCCTCCGGCGGTTTTGGTGTGTCTAAGGCCCGCGTCAATCGTCCATTCCTTGAACGGCTTGGCCTTGAACTCCCTTGCTCGGTCACTGTGAATTCCAGACACATGTAGTCCGGTTTGTTTCAACTGGATCATTATTTCTTTTGTGGCCTGCAAAACATGTGCCGCCGTCCTTCTCCTCAAGGGCCTAGTAATGTAGACTGTAGCGGCTTCCTCTGGCTGAGTCAACCTTTCCGCCACATCGTCCAAGGTCTCGGGGCCTTGAAGAGGTCGCTCTTCCTCATCTTCGGATATCGGATGCTCATCTTCCTTCGTAGCCACTTCGTCATCCAAAGCGAGGGGATCTTCATCCGAGATTTCCTCTTCATCTGGAACATACATCTCTGCATCGGAGTCGGTGATGCCCTTGGAGCTCATGTAAGCCTTGGGGCACCTATAGGCTGCAACCATGAGGTAGCGAAAGTCCTCGTGCTCCATGTCTCGCCCCTTTTGCTTAAAGGGACCAGCGAGGTCTATGGCGACCGTGAACATTGAAGGATGTAGTCGACGTCGATGTTGATATCCGGTTGCCCTCGCGTTTATACATATAGAGCAGTCTGCTCTATAAGGTTGATGATCCTGTTGCAAATGCCTTTTCCAGGCTTCTTTCTGCTCCTTGGTCAACTTGGAAACCTTCACGCCCAGCTCGTCCAGGGCCTCCTCCTCGGACATTGAACATTGATGAAGCTCACTTACTGCCTTCGCCACAATCTCCTTGAAGCCACGAGACCACGTATTCATTTCCTTGTCATCGACCAAAGACCGTGGCACACAGTTGTCCGCGAAGTCATACAGCCCATCAAGTTGACAAAGGCGAGCGTAGTTGGTTGCTACTGTAGTCGGTCTTTTTCCTTTGTGGCCCATAGCGCCCATGTAAAACGAGGACAAACTCATGCCGCTCACCGACTTAAACGATTTCCACAGCTCAGTTTTCCACAGGGAGGCCATGGATGGATCATCTTGACGTAGTCGTTCCTTGTCAGAGGGCTGCTCCAAAAGGAAACCCACATTGCCCTTTCCAGAAAGGGTAGCCACCATCCACAACAACATCTGCTTCACCGCCGCTGCTGTTTCACAGTCCAACCGCTGCTGCTTAAGTGGTGGTAGTGCATCATGTCCATAAGGAAACGCCGTAGTTCTTGTTGGATATGATTGAGGGCCCCGGTCTGGAGTCATGGAGGTTGGCCATGTAGAGTGCGGTGGGGATCCAAGGATGTCCGTGACCTTGCCTCGCGCTGCGGCCCATAGAAGAAGCTGATACACTATTCCTTTTCTGTGGATGTCCCACAGTCGGGAAGTGCCACAATCAACCTCCAAGATGACCTTGCCATCCTTTTGGACAACGCTGAGGGGATCATCATGGTTCTCCGCTGCGGCCTGGTTGAGCACCACGACCCATTGGTTTGAAGTCATCAACAACTTACGTCTTCTCCTTGTCAGTGGGAGCTGCTTCAGGTAGGACATCCCTTGGTCCACATCGAAACCCTCAACAACCATCGCCTGCACATCTTCCGGGAGGTCCTTCGTGAAGGGGCAAACCAACACCGCCCGCAAGAGAAGGGACTGAGTTCCTTTCTTAACATACTCGCGGAGGATGTCGTCCCAGGTACGGGTCTCTTCCTTCTTGAGAACTTCCAAGCGCGCCTTCAGAGACTCGACTTGATGATTCAAGGTTGCCAAATGTTTCGACTCGAGCTCCCTGATCAGAGAAAGAGCGTCCTTGGCCTTGATTTCAGGGCAATTATTGACCATCTTCACCTTCAGAAGTCCTCGTAGAGGGTGCCTTAGCTGGAAAGAGCCCTTCTGCCACTGCAAACTACAATCCAACTCCTCAATCACTGCTCCGAGTGGAACAATTGGCTGCACTGCGTTCCGGCCGTCATTCTCGATGAGAACCGTTCCATGTATGTTCTGTTTCATCTCGCGAACGTCCTCACCCGCCAAGGTGACCTTCACAGCGCTTCCGTTCTCATACTCATTCCCCTGAGCCAACCTCATTGCATGACTTGCGCCACTGTCCAGCAGTCCATCTTGCCCCTCTTCCCCTCGTTCGGTAGTCGACGTCCTCATTGCCGCCTGTACTTCCTCCAACTTCTGCTCAAAGCCAGCCTCCACTATCGTTGCCTTCTTGATGTTGGCAGCCGTCATTTGCTTCAGCATTTTTCCCACATCAGCTAGCATCTCCTTGATATCCGGGGGTTGGTCCCCTCCCTGTGAAGCGGCAGGCTCCGGTCTCGCTGGAACCGTTTCCACCTCTGGGTTGTCGTCGATTCGCACTGACTTCGTGGTCGTAGTAGAGGACGACGCTGCTGTGTTAGGCCTTGGAGTAGTCGGGGGGGCCTTTGAATTAGGAGTCGGTGTCGAAGTAGAACTTGGGGTCGAAGGCTGTCCCGGCTTTTGGTTCGGACACTGCTTAGTCATATGCTTACCACCACACGTCCAACAGCGCTGGGCCTTCTCCTTCTCGTTGCCTTCCCAGGTATGTTTGAAAGGGCACCTGGATCCTCGAGCACAGCCCTTGAACGTTTTACCAAAGTACCTGCAAAGTGTTGTAGCCCTCTTCTCCTTGTCAATCTCCTCCGCGCCTGAGGTGTTCTGCGAAGATGACCGCGTCGTTGGTAGCGGAGGCGGTGGAGGAGTACCTGGCGTTCCATCAGGCTTCATCGGCTTTATCCTCGGTTCGGGCCTTGGGTTAGCTGCTGTTGAGGAGGTAGTAGATGAGGAAAGTCCAACGGCTAAAGTTTCGCACTCAGCAAGTAAGTGCCGGTAGTAGCTGTCGACTGATTCCATCGTTGGTCTGGTGTCAACCATGAGGGTGGACTTCACTAAGCTCGTTCGGAAGCTCGCTTCTGGGTTCTTTTCCATGACCTTCTTGACCATAGCATTGAGTCCCCGCGCCAACAGTGCTGGATCTGGTGCTGTCACTTCCAGTTCTCGGCATCTGCGGAGCCATCTTTCCCAGCTTCGCAACGCATCAAGGACCTTAGCAGGTTCTCCTTCCTGAGGTGGCTGCTGGAGATTGTGCAATATACGAACTTTTTCTTCTTCTCCGCCCGGCTGATATAACGTCATAAGTCTGAAGAGGATGGAGGTTGAACTTCCCGTTAAACGCCTCGCAACCATCTCATTCTGGACTCCTTCTGCCAACGCCAACATCAGCATGCTTGAGGCTCGGGAATTGACACGGCTCCACTTTCCGGTCTCTAGCTCTTCGTTCCTTGGTGGAGAGACTTTCAGCCTCTCTAGCGGGCTGGACTTTGCCCATTCAACATATGAGCTCGTCGCGGAGGCCTTGACCTTTTCCCACCAGAGTCCAGATCCGTCGGACAAATCCGACATTGGAGACGTGAGTTTCTCCAGCCAGTCCATGATATCCACTGAAGCCGACTCTACCTTCATCACTGGCAGGGTAGGTAACGTTGTTGTACCAGGCTTAACGGCCTCTGGGCTTTTCTCACCCTCCTTGTCCTTTTCGGCCGCCGTCATCTGTTTCAACATCACCGCCTGGAGCTGCGCCATGCCGCCTGCCAAAAGGGCCATCGGATCCGGAGGTACTGAACCTTGCTGTCCTCCCAACCACTGCTGCGGAGTAGTAGCGCTTGACTTATGAACATCACCATGGGACCCACTCGTCGCTTGACCAACACCATTGCTGAAGGACCCACTCGTCGCTTGACCAACACCATTAAAAACGGGACCACTTTGAGGTAGCTGCTGAACATTCCCTCGAGGTACATTAGAAGCTTGAGGTAGGCCTTGAGGACCACTTTGAGGTAGCTGCTGGGTATTCCCTTGAGGTACATTGGAAGCTTGAGGTATGCCTTGAGGACCACCTTGAGGTAGCTGCTGAACATTCCCTTGAGGTACATTGGAAGCTTGAGGTATTCTTTGAGGACCACTTTGAGGTAGCTGCTGAACATTCCCTTGAGGTACATTGGAAGCTTGAGGTATTCTTTGAGGATCACTTTGAGGTAGCTGCTGGGTATTCCCTTGAGGTACATGGGAAGCTTGAAGTAGACCTGGAGGATCACTTTGAGGTAGCTGCTGGGTATTCCCTTGAGGTACATGGGAAGCTTGAGGTTGGCCTTGATGACCATACTGCAGCAGCTGCTGCCGTTCCTGACGAAGCTCATGTACTTCCTTTTGCAGCCTGGCGACTTCCCCTTGATGCTTCTTCATGTAGTCTTCCATTTGCCTCTGTACTTCAGCCTGTAGCCTTGAAGATCTATCGCTTCCTCCCTCAGATAAAGGACCGTAAAGCTGCGGATGCTCCCTCTGTGAGTGTCTCATCTGAGACACCTGCTCCTCAGTAAAAAGAGGCTGCGTACCCGTCGTTGACCACGAAGTGGGTACTGCTGGCACCACCGCTCCAGGTTGGAGATCCTGAGGCGGAGAAATGTTCATTCCCCCAAATTGGGGCTGTAGATGCCCTGCCGGTACAGCTTGCTGAGGGTGCGGAATTCCAAGATTATCCAACATCCTATCCACATTGCTCACGCTCCGTGTTGCTGTAGTACGCAGAAACTCCGTGATTCTTGACATCCAACGAAAACCTCCTTGTTCTGCTCGCTCTTGTCTGCTCTCAGCCGTAAAAAACTCCTGTACTCTAACCGTAGAACCAGTTGGAGGCGTCACCGAAGTAAATGGTGCCGGCGTAGTAACCTGCTGCTGCTGGCGTTCGTACGTCGCACGCGCTTCCAAGTCCGGTGCCGCTTCATATGCGGGTTCGGCCACGTCCGGTTCAGCTCTCGCTGTGCTGGTTCCACTAAGAAACTCCACTGCGGTTCTTGCAGGTGCAGGATCATGTACATTCGGATTCTCCATCATAGAAGTAGCTGCAGATCTCATAGGTCCTGGAACTCCATTGGGCACAGCCTGCTCTGTGCATTCTGCCCGATCTTCTCCAGTGGTAACATCTTGGGCTATCATAACCTGTAGGTTGTCGAATTTCGGGTGA
>CAJNDV010003579.1:0-10615 GCA_905221635.1 Symbiodinium sp. CCMP2456
GTATCTTATATTGAAGATTATTTTGCCGAGGCCACTGAAAGCCCGCCAGGTAGCCAGCCAGGTGACTCTAGCACAGGCGATACTGATTCCTCGACGGATTCTGCAGCCAGTGACGACGAGGCGACTGAATTCGATTCTGCTGTCCTGCTCGGCTCATCTCCAGAATGAATATTGCTACTATCATCAAGATCCGCACCTTTTCCACGTACAGCTCGCACGATAGCCATCACAAGTGAGAACGAAGGTCTGAGACAGCTCTGAACAGCAACTGGAGGATGATGACAAGTAAAGGCTTGACAGTACAGTAGGGCCGATGAAAGCTCTACGTCGAAACCCGAAGGGTCTATCTAATTAAACCTTGACCTCGAGGCTGCGGACGACAAAGCATCAAGACGTGAAGGAGGGTACCTCGGCAGCGAAAGGATTCTTGACTCGGGTTGCCTGTGTTTCAGCTCTGCTGTTGCGGGTCGCTTGTCTGCACCGGAGCAAACGAATGGATCTTCATCTCATGCTGAATGCACCACACCGCCTTTTGACAAAAATCACGTATAGGCTGCCTGTTTACTATCCCTTTGTTCAAGCCGTCAGCTAACATGTCGCGCGTGTCCGTCCAGAGCAGTCGTTTGATGCCACGGCCTAACAGTTCACGGAAGGCCAGAAGATGCAACACCAAATTGGCATCTGTGCACTTCACCTCCTCTGCAGTAGCACTTGCCCAGACACTGTATGCGTCGATGATCAAATCAATCTCCAAAGCATGCGTCATGCACTCTTGCTTAGCAAGCAACGTGGTGGCCTTCGTACATCCCTCAAGGACTTCTGTCATAGCACTATTAATTCGCAAGGCTAAACCTGCAATATCGAGCGCACTGAGAAGCTCAGCAGCAAAAGTACTGCGACACACACGGCTCTGCTTCTTGCAGGCAAACTCAAGCAGTTGCAAGGTGTTGTCTCCAACACGGGGACCGTCTCGGTCTGCAAGCGCCAGAATTCCAGAACGCATGGCAAGGTGTTCTTGCCCTTCGCCTTTGAAACTACTGTCACTTATAACCATTAACCGCCAGGGCCTACTAACCTTCTTATACCTAAGGCATAAGGGTTTAACCTTGAGGTACTTAAGCACCCGGTTAAGATTGACCACATCTTGGACCCTGGGCTCTTTCAAACGTCGTTGGAGTGCGGCTACAAACACGGCAACATCCAAACGTGTCTGAGTGGTCCATGCAACTCCGCCAAGGAGCGACATATACAACTTTGCTGTTTCCGGATTCACTACGTCGTCAGGTTTCATCAGTTTCAAGGCACCAATTGGGATCGGTTTCAATTCGGCAACATAATGCTGCTGGGAAACAGTACGCGAGCCGTCGGGCTCAAGCGTATGCCGAAGTCCAAGGTGTTCGAAGTTATCTAGATCGAGCTTGAGAGCGTCGAACTCTTTTTCTAGACCTTGTACTAAAACCTTTCGTTCACTTTCCAAGCCGGTGATTTTTAAGTCATCCACATGCACCGATAAAAGCGCGACTAAACGACCTTTTACATGCTTGGCAAACAGTTGTGTGTCGGCATTCAAAGGTGTCAAGTGAAGTTTGGACAGTACCCGCTTAAGAGCTAGAGCCCACAATCTGGGTGCATCCTTTAACCCGAAACCGGGCCGCAAAAGGTAGAGGACTTCGCGTTGACTGTCGAAGTCTTCGAGACCCGGGACTGCATGGATGAGCTCGTCGCAACCTGCAGGGAGTATCAGTTGTACTTCCCTCAACGTGCTGTCGTAACCACATTCATGCAATTCTTTGAAGGTAAGACCTCGAAGAAAAGCTTCACTCACGTCAGCTGAAAGCACGGCCCACTGAAACTGAACTGCTGTGATTAAAACAAGTCTTTGTCCCCACCGTGAGGTGGTGCCCGCGAAGTTTTGCACAGTTTGAAGGTCTCTAAACCCTTGAACAACTAAGCGGGCCTTTATGTCTCGAGAGCCATTGATAACCTTCCATTTCAGCACCCATTTAGAGATGAGAGCATTTTTGGCCTGAGCTCGAGGATATCTCTTCCAGGCATTATGACCATTCCACCTCAAAAGCTCTTTCACCATAGCAGTTTTACACTTGGAAACATTAGCCAAAGCTTCATCTCGGGTAAGGATGTTATTAGCTCGCTCTATGACTGCCTCAGCAGGGGCATCAAAATTGATCAAAACAGTTTCGTCAGTGGCAGGCTGCTGGCACTCACAAGAAACAAGATACTTGGAAGAAACTGCAGTGAACTCAAGCTGCAAGGGTTCATGTTTGAGATCTTCACTACTCTCAAACACAAACGCTTGTTCTTGTGACGAATCCACTTGCACCGTTGGAGGCTCAGATTGAAGAAAAAACTCAGGCTCTTCCGTGTCCACCGGCATTTCCGAAGGCGCGTCCACAACTGAACGCTCATCTTCTGGTGTGCCGATATCAAACGTTTGAGGTCCCGTTTGGTCCTCTGCGCTTCCATTTTCAAGGGCATGCTGCATCCTACGACGCTCGACGTCTGCAGTGACATCACGCAGATTGGGCAGCTGAGGGTCATTGATGCCGCCTAGATTTGGTACATCGTGCACATGCCCCCTCAAAGACAACACGGTTTCGCTGTCCTCTGAGAAGAACTGAACAAACGCAAGGCCGTTGCAAGATCTCTGAAAAATCCTCTCGAAATTAACCACACTATAACCCGGCAGGTAGGCAACCGACCAACTGTCTAAGTGACCTATATCCCACATCAACAGTAAAGACTCATCACACGCTACAGCCGGTAGTGTGGGAACGGAGTTGCCCAGTCTAAAAGAAATCACTCCATTGAACTGAAGATTGCACGCGGCCATGTGGAGACCAGCAATAACTTCCACGGAATACTTTGCGTTACATTCAAAATCACGCCATGTACCCAGCTGCTTAAACCAGCCTAATCTAACAACCTGCCTATTTAAAGACTCGGCTGCATGCCGAATGACTCCGACAGGTGTATTCAAAGGCTCTTGCGACATCAAAGCTGGGTACATCAAGGAACGTCGTATGTCTTGAACCCTGCAAAGCATAACTCTGCCTTGAAAGCGAATCGAAACGTGACCTTGGGGTATGGTGGAAACGTCAACTACGCTAGCTGGTCCCAGCCAGCCGCTGTGGTCTTTTGTGGCGGGCTGCCGCCAGTAATCCACCTGCTCACCAGGACTGAGCTCGAGAAGCTCACCGGTCACACGACTCTTGTGCTTGGAGGCACGTTCCAGTTTAGAAGATGCGGTCGCTTGAATCATTGCAGAGATTGCTTTAGACCTCAAGCGATCAGCATCCCTGTCTTGAATGTCGGGGCCAGCTTCGGTACCCACAACGTCAAACAACCTTGGCACACGACCTAAGACGGCTTCATAAGGTGTGGCACTGCCCACTCTCATCAGGGCATTCTTCACGTAGACGGATTCAGACAGTAACGACTCGAAGGAAGCACGAAGCCCTTCTTCCATTGTCTGATCCTTCAACAAATGCACCTGATGCCGCAGCAATGCATGATGACGTTCAACCATCTGCGCGTGAGCATATCTTGCCTTTGGCCTAAACTGTATGTCCCGATGCGCCATCCACGCAGTAGCAGCGGGCGAAGCAAGTCCGCCCTCTTGGTCAGCTACTATGGCCGAAGGTGGACCCAAGACGCTCAACCAACCGCGCTGCAAGGCAGTCAGCAGTGTGTTGGACTCTCTGTCGGCCACAACAACTGCGACGCAAAAACGGGTACATACGTCTATCATGTGAAGAACTATCTTATCATACATGAATAGGAGGTCCACTTGAACCTCCTCGTTAAAGCTGGTTGGCAAGTTTGTGCTCATGACGGCTTTAGGTCCCGGCCGAGTCCAAGCCCGACAGATAGCACAAGTGTCTGTTATCTGACCTACCAAATCAAGGATTCGCGGTTCAACGCCTGCTGCAGCAAGCAAAGACCGGAAACGCTGCGCTGACGGATGATAAAATCTGACATGAAGTTGACGAAGTGCTCGTCTAACAACTCCTTCGTTCAGACTTCTCAGTCTCTGCAGCGCCTTACCAAGATCAAAGCGTGTCCAATTACCTGGCTCACTCGCGTCTTCCCTTGCAACAGCAGATCCCGCATCACCGGTGCCATCACGCGTAGGTGGTTCAGCTGGCTCTGGACTAGACGCTACACCATCGCCCGACGATCGGCGATTACGTGCGGAATCACCTGCAGCAACAGGCGCTGCATCACCAGAGCTGCCGGCTCCTGTGGCTGCATCATAAGTAGGTCTGGGAGCTGCAGCTACACCGCCATCACCCAAACCACCATTAACAACCTGAACCGCAGCATCTCGATGCTTCGCTGCTGGCGTATAGTCACGCCTCTTTGCGCGACTGGGCTCATCACTTTGCGTGCTGATTCTTGCCTGCGCAGTAGGCTCACGAGAAGCAGGTATGCGCACATCACCGTCGGACCTCTCACGACTTGCTCCTGAAGGCATGTCGCGCGCAACCGCCCATTGACAGGTGTCATCCAAAACATGATCTTCATGCACACGCGGCTTATTGGCGATGCAACCTGGGCAGCTCCACACTTTGGTTTTGACATCTTTGTGCATGCAGTCATCGCGTCTAGTATGGGACTCATGGTCTTTTCGCTTATGCCAACGGCAACCTGGGCAAATCATGAGGCGTGTATCCGTAGTGGGAAATGACAGATCTGCATGACCTATCACATCGGACACAGCCGCCGCCAAGCACTGAGAGAGTGCTAAAGGCCAGGTCTGACGAAAGTTACTGTATGCAAAATTCGACGTGTTGCTCGCCTCAGGTGCGTGCGCGTGCTCATCAGAGCACTGTTTGAATCGAAGATTACACACTAGAAAATCATGCGTGGCCCAGACTTCAGTGCGCTTGCGGACTGCAAGCTTGGGCAGATGCGTTGACAACAGACCCAGCTGACATTGATCAAACACGCACTTCCGCACCTTTGTGCCTATTTCGCTCCACACCGGCATCTGAAACAAATTACTACCAAAAGGTTGTTCCAGTAGAAAATGTCTGTTTCCTTGCCGCTGCACCCGAACCACATGTAAACATACATCAGCGACATGTGTTCCTTCAGGATGTGACAACACTGGTGTCTGAAATTTTGATTTGGGGTTCGAGGCGCGATTGCACAAGGATGGTACGCACGGCGGGCACAGGATAACCACGTAAGGCTTCTTGTCTGCAACATACTTGACAAGCAGATCTACATCAGCGGGGTCATGCAAGCTGTAAGCTGCGACTACATCAAAGTTTTGATGGGACACTGGGTCGTGCCCACGCACTGACATGTAGGACATCATTGACTTGCCACCAAAAAATTCAACTAGATAAATTTCTGATTTTCGGAGTTGGCGATTGGTCATCTGCCAAAGTTGTGGCAAACTACAAACACCATTTGGACAGAAACGAGGATCAGGCTCACAGCATGCCGAACCATGCATGGGCATACTATTTCCTCCAATCACTGAGAACACATGCTCAAACCAGGCGTGCTGCTCAAGGGACAAAGAGCTTTCGTCGCAGCTTCCCATTAGAGCTGTAGTCCACACGTGACAATCAGTGACGGGAATGATGGAACCCAAATCATCGCCACAATCCTGTTGCACTTGTTCTACCACTTGCATGCGTTTCTTAGGGCTTTCACCGGCAAGCTTGGCCTTCTTAAGACGCTCCTTCTGACGCAACGCTTGATCTGTAGGATACGCAAAAGCCGGTTGAGAAGCCAGGCTTGCACCAAGCTCCACTGCGGCACTATGCGCATGAGAAGGGGAAAGATTCACTTGAGAGTCTACGGGAAACCCTAATTCTATCAGGGACCCCAATATACTCTGATCAACCTCTACTATAGCTTTGTTTGTGTAAATGGCTATCGTGAATCTTTCGCCCTCCCACGGCATCGTGGCATGCATGCGTTCGGGTTCGAAATGAAGCATACGATGTTTGCACGATTTAGTGATGCCTGGCATTGCCTCTTGTCTATTTGAAGTCATCCACTGCACATTTCTTGCGTCTGACACCTCATGGTCAAACAGCTGGACCCAAAGATCACCACCTCGGTAGGATCCTAAACCTATTAACTGGTTCATGCTACCGCTTAGGTTACCATGATCCCAGTGAACATCCAACTGCGCGTTGCGATTCAAAGTGAGGGACGTCCACATTCCTGAAGCGCGGTGACTAGAAACAAAGGCGTTTAGGTACATACAGAAATGTGGCAACTCGAAGGTAAATGATGTTATGCCGTAGTCTGCACCGTGACGGTACAAACCCAACGTTTGACTTTGACCCTCCAGCAAAGACTGCCTGCCAGGACTAGACTTGAATGGAAACATTCGCAACAACGTTACGCAAGTTTTGAAAGAGAAGTCTCTTACGGAAAGCGCATGAGCTGAATGATCATCCAAGGCTTGCAGTAAATCGGATTTGCGCGCTGTATGCGCAGCTGGATCGATCGATGGAAAAGAAATGGCCTTCTGACCTGTGCTTGAGCGACCGGGGCAGCTTGCAGAAGCGCTCACATCGGTCACCGGAGGCTGCATTAAACCATTAGGGGAATGAGGCTCTAAACCACCTAAACCACTAGGGTTAAGGAATGGATGTTGTAAGCTGGTACTTGTAGGATTATCTGACTCGGGTTGCCTGTGCGAGCGGGTCATGAGCACAGGACTGCCAAAGCTTCGACTTTGAAGGGCAACTGAGACAATGGATTCTAGAACATGCTTACTTCGGACCTCTCGTTCATTTGAAGGCAATTGCTTGGCATTGACATGCTGAGCAGCATCGGCACAAGTGCAACTGTAGGGACCACCTAAGTTGAAGTTAGATGCTATTCTATAAACCGTGTTGCACTTGCGACCAATGACACCCAGTCTGGCCTCATGCCAGCACCAACTGTGTTCGGTAACAGTTAAGTCCCTTAGAAGATCTTGTACAAACATAAGAGACCAAACCAAACTACGCTTATTGGCTTCAAGCACCAGCAATCGGTTCGCACGGACTTGACTGCGAGCGATCTCGACAATGTTTTGCGCCCGTACAGTATCATGACGATTGCCAGTGCCTGCAGCTGGACCTCCCAAACGAATCCAAACAACCATAGGCTTCTGAACCTCAAAGGCATTCAACACAAACCGTAGCTGTTGCTTAGTGTGCAAATCCCTACTGAAATGTACACAACTAAACCCCAAACTACCTAGGATGGTCTGGCGCACTGCAGTCTGATCGGAGAAAACCCATGCTTTAGGCAACAGCGCTTCAGAGGTTGCTGATGGCACGACGTTCACTGCAACTCACCGCCAGCATCACCGGCGCGATCTGCTGCACGATTGACGTCATCGGAGCGAAACGCTGCACGAGTGACATCCTTGGCGCGATCCGCTGCACGAGTGACGATTGACGACAGTCTCACGTTCCGATCAGCTCCACTTGGAGAGGCACAGGCTCTGCTTGAAGGGAAATCCAAAGTGCGCTCCGCACTGATAGCATCGTGTGTGCTGGCATGGACAGGCAAAATCAGATGTCCACTGTCACTCATCTCAAGTGGAAACACCAAACTGCCTGGGCTCATGATCATTTCCACTCCACCAGGGCCTGGAATGATCAACTTTTGACCGTGAGTATCAAGAATGGCTTTGGATCGCTTCAGAGACTTGAGCCCCAGTAGAGGAGGAAGATCACTGTCGGGGACAATTGGGGTGTTGAACGATCCTGACACTTGCTCAGCACCATCGGCCTTCAGAGCAAACTTCAAGGAGTGGCTCACTCGCGCTTGTTGCGCACCCTTTCCAACACCCTGAACGTTCAAAGGCCTACTGAGCTCTTTAGCCTCGACTTGACACCCAAGTTGATCGGCCATCAACTCCATCGTGTTAGAGCCGCAAAGATTGTCATGAGCCCCAGGGTCAACTAACAAACCCACTTTGCCGTGCACTCTGGTGCGTT
This sequence comes from Symbiodinium sp. CCMP2456, assembly GCA_905221635.1. NCBI lineage: Eukaryota > Dinophyceae > Suessiales > Symbiodiniaceae > Symbiodinium > Symbiodinium sp. CCMP2456. The sequence continues at coordinate 7,986 of CAJNDV010003579.1, forward strand.
CGTGATAAACATCACACAGACCAGCCTGTTTAGCCTCAGCTTTCGGATCATCTACTGGCGACTCCCACCATGCGAAGAGGAGAGACTGAAGCTGAAGAGTGGCCTTGGAGCGCTCTTGCTCAGACACATGCGGGGGACTGTTCTGAGGCGGAGGATGCTTCGGCAACGAAGCGCCCGGTATCAGAGTCTGCACTCCTGCTGCTGCGGAACCTGTTTGGCTCACACTGTCATCTGGCCCCACCTGTGAAGACCAGCTGGACGGTCGTCCAGGCTCCCAGGCAGGCGGTCGATCTTGACATGAGCTGCCCTGTCGCATCTCATCCGCACGTCGTTTGTTCCTCCCACTTGCAGCTGACACCTGTGAAAGCATGTCAAGCTCCACATCCACCCCAGTGCGGGAAGGATTACTCACTGCAGACACAAAATGAGAGGAAAACGTAACTCCAGGAAGCGACCTTGCGCCGTGCGATGATGAAGCAGGATTGGATTCACCAGTGTTGGGAGCAGGCGTTGAATGAAGCGTAAGGGCAGGAGGCTGCGCAGTCACAAGGTGGTTCTGAGACTGAGATGCAAGCAGCGGGCACTGACGCCACAAATGCTGGTCAGAATTGCATTTGTTGCACCGAAGCACCTTCCCGTCCTTCCCTCGTGGGTTGGTGCGCCCCTTACTTTTGCCCTTGCCGCCATGTCCCTTCCCTCCGGCAAAGCTTGATGCAGGAAGGAATGACGCATACGACTTGGAGTACGGCGTGCGCTGCAGTCGGGTAGCATCCTTGGGCTTGTAGCTGAACTTACGGTAACGCCTTGGGGGTCGCCCCGAAAATCTTCGCCACTTGCGTTTGGCCATCTTGTACAAATGAAACAACTCGGCTCCGATTGAAGCTTCATCCCCCAAGGTTTCACCTCCAACATTAACAGCAGCATACACCTCAGAACCCGTCTCACCGTCTTCACTGGAAGTACAGGAACTTATGTCATCATCAGCGTAGTACATGCCACAAGTGGGACACTGCTCCTCATCCTGCGAGTGATACGTTCCAAATCTAGGAGGATGATGACAGGGAGTGCTGCTATTGCAGGCGTTCCAGGAGCTAGCATCAACAGCGGGCCCAGCACTAAAACCAGTTGGATTGCAACCGCCTAATGGATTACCGGGGTAGGGCGTGCCATATGCGGAACTCGGCATTCCAGGTTCTTGCTCAGCACCTGCGAACGTTGGGTAAAAGTACGCGCCAGGATCACCAGTACCACCTTGCTTGAAGCTGGATTTGAATCCCTGCTCAAAGAGATGACCTTGCCGCCTGATGCGACCCATCAGCTCAACAAGCTCACCCTCGTTGACAGGAAGCTGCCCGCCCGTCTGGGCAAGCAAGCGGTCCAACAGTTCAGCAGGAAGGTTCAAAGCTCTGAGAAGGATCCACGCCATGCCTGAAGCATTCAATGCCAGTCCTCCGCGCTGTGCGGCGCGGTTTCTCAGCACATCGAAGCGCACAAGCAGGGCATCTACAGCTTCATTGGGGAGTTTAGAGAAATTCAGAAACTCTCCTACAGCTTTGGTGCTGGCTTCTTGATCTAGTGGGGCATACCGGGTGGCCAACGTTCTGACTAGAAGCATTAGTCCAGTTATATGCTGTCCCGTCTGAGGATCGTGTATCCCGTTTGCGAGATGATCCGGAGCTAATTCCCTGACAAGCTCTTTGGCACTGCCAGTCACCTGTAGCGCCGCCACCGGTCCAAGTCGATGAGCTTCCAAGTCCGTCGCCGAGCTCCAAAGGATGAGGTCTGAGATCCAAGAGCGAAGACTGTAGTGCGCAGCGCGCTCAATCGACCACGCTGGGGGAACTTTCAACGTGGCGGTCCCTAGAAATGGAGGGCCCGCATCTCCAACATGTGCATGTTGTCTGGGGCCCGCATCTCTGTAGCCGCCAGCGTCTCTAAAGCCACCTGGGACCATGCTTGCGACGATCCCAACAGCAAGTAAAACGCAGGCTGCAAACTCCAGCATCCACAATCGTCGCCCGCCAAACGCGCGTCCGAGTCCGGTTTTAGCTCCACTCCACGTCCATCGTCGCTTATGCAGATTCTTATCCTGTAATCGTCTGAAAGCGCCGAGGGGTCGCACCAAGGACTCGTAGTGGTGCCACGTGAAGTTAAAGCGTCGTGACGAGTTCGTAGTACCTGACCAATTGCTTGCCCATTCAGGAATTAGCGCTTCGCCGCCGTCCCGCACAAAGGTTGTGGCACCTTCGTGCAGAACGCCGTTCAACACTGAATCGTCGTTCAGCTTACGTTCCAAGAACTCAAGCACTGATCCGTTGACAATCCGTTCAAGGTCTGTCAGAAAAGAACTCATTTCGCTCAATGTGTTGATTGTCGCTCTCTCATCGCTGATTCCATCGAATTCCGAATTCGAAGTCCGCAAAGCAGGCAGGGTAGCATTGGGCTCGAGCGTCGTGTTCATGACCTCCCATATCTTCACGCTGCCATGATCCCACCTCAACGTCTCACAAAGGAAGACCGTGATAGCGATCAGAAGGAGTCCAAGAACACGAACCCAAAGGTAGCTTCTGGAGCCAGCTGGATCACCAGCCAGCTCCGCTACCAAATTCGATTCTGCTGTCCTGCTCGGC
>CAJNDV010003580.1:0-10614 GCA_905221635.1 Symbiodinium sp. CCMP2456
TAGTGGTAGCAGCAGCAGCAGCAGTACCAGTAGCAGTACCAGTAGCAGTAGCAGCAGCAGCAGCAGCAGCATGACCACCAGCACCAGTAGGAGAAGAAGAAGAAGTAGTAGTAGTAGTAGCAGGAGTAGTAGCAGTAGTAGTAGTAGTAGTAGTAGTAGTAGTAGCGGTAGTAGTAGTAGTAGTAGTAGTAGTAGTAGTAGTATTATTATTCAGCACGCAGTGGATCCGTCCACCTAGCGAGTTGCACAGCCCTTTGGACTGGAGCCTCTAGGGGCTCAGCATTGTGCCCTTAAGCCGCAACGCTTGCTGGAACCTGCCCTCCAAACACGTGTGGTTTGGTGAGCTGCCATACTATCATCTATATAACCCTCCTCATCATCAATCAGCTTGGCCAGACACCTGGCCAACAAGTCGTAGAGCCAGTATCAGAGATTGAGGTACTCTGAGTGTGCATTGGATCGCAGTTTGCGCATCAGTTTTGTCTGCGTGCCAGTGAGCAGAAGTGAAAGCCGGTTGGCCAGATGCAATAGGTTGCTCGAGAATCAAGGATCTGATCTCATATTGATAGGCAGTTTGGCCCGTCGCATCTGTGACACCTGGCAACCAGAGAGTCTCCCCCATCCTCACCGTGAACCGCGAGGCCGGCTCGTCGACATCGGCTTCCCCCTGTACGCATAGGCATAGAGGCTCAAGCTGGAGGAACAGCGTCTCCGATGCTGTGACAACGCAAGGCCTGCCGACGCTTGTCCCCCAGGCATCCAGACAATCCTGCAGGTGTCGCGAGCCGGACACAGCACATATAGGGATGAACATCACGTTTGATAACGGGCGCACCACCCCGTCTGAGGATGAAGCTGCCAGATGTGTACCCCAAACACCTGCCGTGCAAGGGCTGCGCAACAATGTAAGCAGGGAACGCAAAGTCCATGCAATGGAAGGAGCCTGTTCCGAACAGAGTGCTTTCATGATTGGCATCCAGAAGAGGTCTCCTCGCAGGCTAAAGACGTTTTGCGGCGCTTGGTTTACACGATGCCAAAGATGCTTGACAAGACCAGAGACACCAGTCCTGCGCTCCTTATCGCACTGCATTGGCCAAAGCATGCACTGCAAGGCCTGAGAGAAACCAGGCGGCCCATCAGCAGTTTTCCAAGCGACAAGATCAAGAGATATGTGCACACTGGATCCCGGACTGATCTCGTCGCTGCATGCTGCCTCGGCACTCACCAGAGAAGCGAGCGAGCTTGCTGCGACAGGCCGCCCCGCTCGCGCCGCAGCCGGCATCCAAGCGTATGCAGAGCCGAGCACCCTATCCAGGACTGCACCAGTTCCCAAACCCGGGCGCCCTGTCCACGAACGCTGATCTCCAATGCCAGTTGAACCCACGAAGTCTGTGGCTCCTTGGTCAGGCCCCGAAGGGATTGGAACCGGAACACAGTCTCCGATGTGACCAGTTTCCTGAGCTCGACCGTCTCCGAGATAATCGTGTCCGTCGTCCAGGTTTTGCCATTGGGTGCTTCCTCGAGAGCCGACGTAGCTGGATTCCATACAAGGGCCTTCCATCGGCCGTCCTCCGTCAGCCAGCCAAGATCCTTGGCCGCCTGGAGCGCCGCAGTGCTCTCCTTGCTGTTCCGCAGCCGCTGTCCAAGTTCTATGAGGAAGGCCTTCAGCAGCACGATGCGCAGCGACTCCTCCGTCTGCTCCGGATGATCGCGCTGTATCTGGTTCCACTTCTCGGACGTGTTGAAGAGGATCGGAAGCAGCCCCTGAGGACCAGGCTGCACAAAGAGATAGACCGTCGTGTCTTGTTTCAGACTGTTGATGGCGTACTCGTGCTTGATTGCTAGCCGGGTCAACTTGTGTAGAAGATCCTGCATGTCGTTCCCCGAGGTTCCCGTCCACGAAGAGTTCCACTGCCAATCCCCGGCCGCAGGCTGCTCCCAACCCCACGACTGTCTCCGACGATTGTCTCGGTAGCCCTTGCCCTGTCCGTTTGGGTAGCCCTTGCCCTTGCCTTTGAACGGCTGAGGATATCCCCCTCCTCCCTTCACTGAGCCCTGTGCTCGGTCCGTCTGGGTGTCGAGGCGAGCCTTCTTGGGATCCGGATGGGTCTCGTCTCTCTCCCTCTTGGGCGTGAGAGACCGAAGTGAGGGGCAGACCCCGCCGAAGAAAAGACGCTCCTGTTGCGAGATCTCCAGGTCCTCCATTGGTTCCGCCATGAGTCCGAAGGCCAATGAAGCAGCTAACTTGGAGCACTAGGCAAGTGCGCCAGTGCGTGTGTCTGTTAACCTGCACCTGCGAGCAGTACCGACAGGGGAAAACCATGGTCCTCCTAAAGATCTTAAGCTGGTGGACTATGTTAGGGAACTCAGCAACCCAATCCGGATGCTGGTGCGTCATGTGGCGTTTAATGGCCGCAGTATCCATGCACCATTGTCTGCAGAACGGACAGTGATGTCTCAGCTCCTCTTTCAGCTCTGAGTTGGTAAGCAACTGGTGCCAGTGAGACCTGGCAGCGACCTCGCGGATTCCCGGCCTGAGCACCAGCGGCAGAGTATCCAATCGACATGTGGCCATCGGGACCGCAGTGGCATTCACGATCTGTGGAGCGGACGCAGGAAGCACAGATGAATGTTGCTGGGCAGCTGTGCGGGGAGACCGGACCTGCGTAGAGTCAAGAGCAAGTTCTCTGGGCAGAGCGCTCTGGATCATGCTCTCAAGCTGTGTCGTGGTGGCCTGCACCTGATGCCCGGTAAGGACGGGACACTGGCGGCCGGTGATATGTTTGGCAAGGTTGCTCCACTTTCTGAAGGGGTGCAGACACAGCCGACAAGTCGGCATTCCATCTAAGCCATGTTGGAAACGATCGAAGGTGGGGCCTGCTGTAGGCACGGCTTGCTCACGATGGGCCCGGGCCTCATGCGACCGACACAGGGCATGCGTGGGGAAGCGCTGCGCGCAATATCGACATCGACACAAAACCTCGGACTGAGAGCCTGCCTCCATTCCATCCAAAGAGAGGGGACCAAGTGACTGGTAAAGAGTGTCCGGTAACCTGCCCGCAAAGGAGAACAAACTATCAGTGACCAGGACCGAATCTAGCTCACGAAGAGCAGAGAGGTTGCTCTGCAGCCTGACCATCTCCTGTTGGATGACAGCTCCGATGTCCGGAACACGCGCCTTTGCCAGGACGCACGGTTGCTAGCATGACTAAGATGAGCAGGACAACGAAGAATGGCACGAAGCTGACGCATGTACATAGTGCGAATGTCATGAAGTCCTCCTATGGGGAGGCCTGTTGCAGCCAGGCCATACACGAGGGTGGGAGGCACGCAGGAGCGCCAGATGTGGATTCGGTCCTTCAAGAAGAGTCCCTGCTTTGAGCACACTATCTTCCGCAACCTAGTCCACTCAACTTGGGCTAGCTTCTTGCGATGTTCAAGAGTCTGAACCCTGGGGTCATGGTAGCTAACACGAGTCCCAAGATGGGTGTGCACGCTGGCAATGGGAAATTCAAAGAGCCTCCCCTCGAGAGTGCGCAGGCGAAAAAGATCCCCATCACTGGTGGTCCTGGTCCTGATTTTCAACCACAGCCGGGCGAAATGACCCTTGAAGCGGTGCAGCACCGCAGATTTTTGTGAGTTCACCTGAAGCCCCGAACGGATCAAGATGTCAAGCATACATCCCAGTCGATGCATCAACAAGTCAAGGCCCTTGGTATCCCGAACCAGGCTGCCGGCATGAAAATCGTCGGCATAAGTCGTGACATCAGCGGCAACCCAAAGGGGGTCCGTGTCCAGCGCCAACTGATACAAGAACCTACCCGTGACAAGTGCCCAGACCAAAGGAGCCACAAGGCATCCTTGCTTGAGACTCCGTGAGGCAGCAATTTCGACATGCTCGCCTTGTATGTCCAGATGATATCTGACGTCCCGGTGCCACTCCATGACGTGGGCCTGCAGAGATTCTGGTACATTGGCGTCATCAAGAGCAGTGGCTATATGAATCCACTCAAGGGAATCAAATGCAGCGCTCAAGTCCAACGATACTTGGAGCCCACCAGCTTGCCCAGCAGGTCGTGCAAGACCAGCCCGAGCCTCGCGGACTGTCCAACTATCCGGCTTGCATGCCTCGAGAACCGCCTGACAGTGAGCCTGCACCCGAAGAACCGCGTCAAGAGTACCCCTACCTGGGATGTACGCCCATTGCGGGATGTCACGGAGATAAGCCTCAACAAAGGGCCCAAGCCTTCCCTGCAGGACCTTGCCCACGATGCGCCCCGAGACCTCACACAGACCAATGGGTCTGAGATGCTTCGGAAGTGTGGGCCGGGTGATTTTGGGCAGTAAGGCCCACCACGCAGATCTCCAGAGTGCCGGTGTCCCCGAAGCGTCTTGGGTAAGACGGATGAGGGCAGGGACAAGTTCCTGTGCACAGAGCTTCCACGCCGCAATCGGTGCGAGATGTGCCGGAACGGCCTTATGTGTTCTGAGACTACGAATCGCAGCATGGAGATCATCCTCACTCAGGGCAAGAGGCGGCAGAGGGACAGCACGAGAGGGCTGGTCTAAGGTTCCGGCGTACAGGCGGCGATAGTGAGCACCGAGCTGCTCAGCTTGCTGCGCTGGCGAGAGAAGTTGACCAGATGGGCCTCTCAGTTGAACAGCGGTACGCCTCGACTTAGGCGCGAGACCACGGACCGCCTGGAAGAGCGATCGCGCATCGCGTCGGTGGGCATGCTGCTGCATCTCGGCCAGACGGTCCTGATACCAAGTAGCGCGAGCCAAACGACCAGCTCTCCGAAAATCCCGGTGTGCGTGCCGAAACTTGACATAGTGTGACCATGCCTGCCAGATAGCGCGGCCGGTACACCGGGCAGCCTGTTTCCAATTGCGATAGTGCGTCCACATGGCTCTGATACCCTCCCTCATAGAGGGGGTTTGCCACGGCGCCAGGCGAGATGGCTGGGCCTTCGGCGGGAAGTGGGCACTGAGAACCTCCCGAAGACGATGATTGAGATCCTCCACGGCGGTACAGGCAGGAATAAGACCAGCAAGGTGAGTGCGGGCCTGTTGGGCAAGAGCGCCAGAAGGACTGTGGCACGTTTGTGCAAGCAGGTACTGATCCCAGGGCCTGCTCGGGGGGCGGTTGTGCTGATTAAGGGCAGCAAATCTCGGCAGTGGGAGAACCCCACTAAGGGCAATATGTCGGCCTCCCTAGCGCCAGGCAGCGACACGAAAGGGATCACGGCCAGTGAGCCTGGCAAGTGGAGTGGCTTGCGCCGTTCGCGTGAAGACATGGTCGATGAGACTGCGCTGTTTATCCCAGACGTAGGTTGGTCCCATGCGCCGAGACCACGAGTTCAAGTGCGTGAGCCCATGATCGTCCATCAGCTGGGTCAAGCGCCCAGCATCAGCGGGAAGACGCCCACTCCAATCCGCAACCCTGCGGCCCGCCTGAGCATGTGGGGAAAGAGGGGTGTTAAAGTCTCCGAGGAGTAGCAATGCATGCCTGACCGGCAGCTCGGCAAGTAACTTGTGGAGAGAGTCCCAAACTTGCTTTCTGACCTGAGGGGCTGGCAAGGATGGCTCAGCGGCTGCTTCCGGTGCCGGGTTTGTGCACCCCGTTGCCAGTTCATGGGCCGCTGGTACACCACTATGCAGTCAAGGGCCCAGGCCCGATGCGTGATACGGAGGTGCAAGACTCGACCTGGGAACGGTTCGGAGTAAGCAAGGATGGCATCCTTGAGGAGGCTGCTGTGGACTAAGACCATGACACCGGCGGCTTTGTAGCCGTGTCTGTGTGAGTTAACGACCCGCCACGGGCCCGAAGAAAATTCAACAGCGGAGTCCTCTTTCCAGTGCGTCTCCTGAAGGGCCACAACATGCGGGCGGGAAGCAGCAGGAAGAGCCTCCAAAGAGAGGAGAAGCTCTTGATACACATCTCCGGTGAGACCCCCACAATTGAGGGTGAGGAAGCGCACATGGGGTCCTGTCGGCTGATCGAGGGCTTTGTGTCGTGTCGCCGGGGCGGAGACCTGAGCACTGTTTCGGCAGTACTGCCCGTGGAGCTGACGCAAGGTATGCCACCTGCCTCTGTACCAAGTTCCACCTTGACTAGGGTTTGAAGCTCTCGCAAGCGCTCGTTTGTAGGAACGCTTAGATATCTGAGAGGGCGGCTTGCTGTTCACAGCAGTCGCCGGGAGCGAGGACGATGTGGACGCGCGCAGGCCAGGGTCAGCACACACTGAAGCGATCCTAGTGAAAAGCAGCAACAGGCGAAGACCCCAGGCAGGGGACCCTGAACCTGAGCCTGACACGGCTGCAGCCTGGCTGGCCTTGAAAGTGGGTGCACAGGAGGGGGAAGAGCTGGTGCTCCTCGGGGGGCAGTCCCTATAGCCGCAAGACAACGGCAAGTTGGTGATGAGGAGAAAAGGGGTCGCCGGGACACGGGTGGACACGGGTGTCTGCCGGAGACAAGAAAAACTTTTTGGCAAACTCACGCCTAGGCTTCTCAGCCAGCACTGAACCAGAAACTCTAGCTATGTACCCGGCTGATCTCGGGAACCGACGGCAAAGGTCCCCAACCCTCGGTTCTATCCTGCTGGTAATCTGGCCAACCAAAAGCGAAGCAATGGACTGAATATTGGATGCCCAGTGGATAGCAGGACTCTGGGACTTGGGACCCAGATGACTCTCAAACTGTGATAAAAGGCGCACTCCGAGCAGTCCACAAGACGGGGACAAGGACCCCAAGAATCCGGCCAAGCTACGATAACATCTGTCGGTGGAATGCAGTAAAAGCCAGGTACGAAGACTGCTAGCGAAACGCCTAGAAAAGGCGAGTCTACGGAGTTGCGCCCTCCGACTGCGGCGTGCGCGGTCAGTCGGAAGTTTCCAAACATAGGCCCTGATTCTGGCACGTTTCCCTAAGCATGGCCTTGCACAGTATAATGCTCTCAACGGTAAGGAGCGCTCCCTAGTCCAGCGAATCCAGAATCGAGGCCTGGCAACCAGCCCCTGATGTCGGGGATGACCCTGACCCCTCAGCAGCCAGACCGGCGTAGAAATCCTGGGACAGATGCCGGGGAAGCAAGCAAAGAGACTCCGAACAGAGAGTGTGTAAGACCTGCAGGCGGCCTTCCATGGGTCCAATTTTGTTCATCCCAGTGGGGGGGTCCTGAACATCAAGGGGCGGCCAAGCAATAGGCATGAGGACTGCGTGCCTCTTTCTCCTTAACGGCCGGAAGTGCTCGGGAGGCATACGAACTGGCCACACGCTACAGGGATGCCGATGTAACAGAGGCAGCAAAGAGGGCCTGAGGCAGACCCGACAGTGGGGCCCGGGAAGATGCTGTGTCACATACCCAAACTCCTGCCAGAGAGCACAGGCGATGGGAATCCAAACGGCAGATCCCAGAGAGCCTGGTGTTTGGCGCAAACCTACAAGCCAGTCGAGGCAGTCCAAGATAAGGCTGGAGCTATGTGAGGCCGGGACAGTAGCACGGGTGCTTCCATAGCGCCGCGGTAGACGAGCCGGGAGCTGTCGACACACGAAGCAAGATGGGTCCCTTGAGTGGGCCAGGTCCGAGGACGACCGCTGAGCCGGCTCGGCATGCTTAAGGACGACGTGTGGCCAGCCCTGAGAACGGCACAACCCTGGACAACCACTAAGCGGCGCTGGTGATCTGAGTCTCGGACCGCCTGCCAATGGAGGAGACACACCTGACAAGATGTGCACGGCCAGGGCACAGACAGGAGAAACCACAGTGGTGGGCAGATGCCTCGCGCAAGGGTAAGTGTCGGTACTCCTTGAGGTAACTGACGCCCCGACGCCAATCCGTGACTTGCTGCCTGAGTGGTGAGCGGAGGAAACGCAAGAGCTGAAAGGAGCTGCGCCGTGGGATGGGGCACAGGGTTTGCAATACGAAGCAGCAGTGGCATACAAGTAATTTGCAACCTGGCGGGAAGCGTCGAAGCGCTGGTCAAGACGCCTATGAGACTCCACCAAGCGACAGATATGCACACACCTGGCATGACCTGTGAGACGCATCAGGCTCTTCTGGATGTTCGCCCACTCCTTTCTGGGGTACACCAGACGATAGGCGCATGCCAAGCGCCAGTAGTCCTGAACAGGCATGGGCTGCCCGATCCGCCAGAGCTGCCAGGTGCGATTGCACTCCTGATACCATGCTGGTGACCATCGTCGCTTGAGCCCCTGTGCCACGGGCCCCACTCGCCAGCGACGAGGCAGAGGGGCTCCTTGCTGCTTGCCCGGAATGGTAGCTGGCGCCTTGTAGAGCCACCGAGGCCAAGGTGACTTCCGAGCCGCGCGTCGCGCCATCGCCTGGGACATGCGCTGGATGTGCTCCCTGCTCAGTGTGCCTCCCGCAGTGCTCGCCGTGGTGTGCTGCAGCCCAGTGTCAGGCGTGGAGCCCTTTGGCGAGTCCTCCGTGGCGACCAGCTCTTCATGCCAGATCGAAGGGGGGGAAGAAGACACCACGCCAGCCCCCGAGCTCGACTGCTCCACCTGTGGCTGTGGAAGAGTGGCCTGCTTATTGCCAGCCCTGTACTTGGGCTTCGGTGCCAGGCGAGTCAGGGATGAAGAACTGCCCGTCCTCGACTCCAAGGCTGGTGCTTCTTCTTCCTCCACCACTACCTCCACCTCTTCGTCTTCCACGAGTACGTCCTCATACTCATCATCGGTGGCAGAGGCAACCTGAGCCTGGGCGAGCCGCGGATGGAAGCGGGTAATGGGCGGCAAGGTGCTGCCAGCGCCCTCGGCTTGATCGGCCTCTTCCAGAAGTGCCCTCACCACTCGATTGGCCCGGCGTTCACGCTGTCCTGGCTTATACCGATAACGCTTGTGACCACGCCGCATGTCGGCGCAGATGGAAAGGCCATGTACAGCGCCGGGACACAACGAAGCAATGCAGCTAGGGTAGGGAAGGCATGCACAGGGGGGTCGGGCATTTTGCCTAGTAAAATCAAACCACCCAACCTGCCAATTCAGAGATCTGTGGGGGCAACCGTACAGCATGCAGTCTGCAATCTTCCCTTGTGCACGACCCAGAGGCTGCTGAAGGCGGGGCGGGCATGTGAAGGAGCACAACCGATCAACGGCTTCACTGCAGGAGACCCGAGTGAGAGACCAGTGGCTGGGCTCAAAGAAAGGCAGGGTACCTGGCATGACACAGGGGCCAACGGGGCCCGGCAGGGAATCGCGAGTGCTGGCAGCGGAAGCTAGGCAAACGCACCAGCCGCAGGAGAGCCGGTTGTAGCCGGGCTCGATGGTGCCTGAGGTAATGCGGGGGCTAAAAGTGTCCAGCTCCAACTAGTGAGCACAACAGAGCTGAGGCAGCCGCGACCCGGCCAGCCTCTTGCAAGGTAAGCACAGAGTGCATCTGCGGCCGGGAAATGATGATGCCACACTAGGCTTTGGACACCACTAGCAGCCAAGGGTGGACCCGACATGCGACCTGGGCCGGTCAGCAATAGCCGATGCGCCTGTAACACTGGTGTACAGGGTACCCGAGAAAGGCAAGACGGAAAAAATTTAACCCCCTCGCTCGAGCATCGTCTCCAGCTACGGTCTGCAACCTTAGACTCTGTCCTTGGGATGTGTGCGGACAGTGATCTCCACCTCGAAGCCAAGGTCATGCGGGACCGTAACGGTGAGCCGGCCACGCTGCCCAGGATTGCTGGGAGAGGGTGGCGTGCCAAAGGCCAGCGAAGTGCCCTCCAATCCATTCCTGAAAGCCGCAAAGGCCTGCGCCGGTGTGCTCGGGATGCTTGAGGTTGTAGGACGCGCCGGAGTCGGCACCGGTGGCCCTTCCGCCATGGTGCTTGGGCCTCCTGTTCTTCCAGCTTTCGGCCCCGGAACGCCATCAGCTTCGACAGGGCGGTTGACCGGAGTCGGTGGAGGAGGTCCCATTCTTGGCTCCGTGGCGCATGACGCTGCCGGCTCCGCCTCTGACTCATCAAACATGGATAGCCCCGCCAACGACGACGGAGACTCCGGTGAGGTCGTCCCCGCTCCAGGCTTGGCCTTCGCCTTCTCGGCCGCTGCAGCCGCCGTCCCACGCCCCTTGGCAGCAGGCGCAACTGCACCCCTTGGCGTGCGAGAGGCTCCACAATCCGCAGGCATTACCCCGCTAGCATCGTAGACTGTGGCCCTAACCTCTCTTGGAAATGGCGCCGAAGACAAATGAGAGGGCCACAGCAAGCAGTCAGCACAGTCTGAGAGTGTCTGGTTCAAGCTGCTTCGCGGCCAAGCGCCAGACCCAGGTGGCGTATGAAGCGAGGATAAGGGCTTGGACCACCGCACTAAGAGTGCCACTGCTGCAAGTATGCGCAAGCATGCCACCATCCTGCAGCCTACGTGCCTTGTTCGATTGGGGTGCTTGCGGCCTTCTAGCGAGCTTACCTTCCTAGAAGCGAGGCCCCAACGTTTCACGCACAAAGAAAACATCACAACTGAGAGCCAAGAACCTTAGTAGTAGTAGTAGTAGTAGTAGTAGTAGTAGTAGTAGTAGTAGTCCTGCTTCGCCTTGAACTGTACAGCAACTTGGTACAGGTGGTGCATGATTGAGTCCTGCCCCGGCTTCAGGAAAATGA